>JAULCF010860122.1:0-18591 GCA_032361265.1 Devaleraea mollis | reverse complement strand
GGATCCCGGCAGACCAACAGCCATAGACTTCCTAGTAACTGGCGTCTTCAACACCACCAATGCTGAAGGTCGCCGGGATTCACGCAGCAAGGGCCGCCGGCGGGGGGAAGACTAGGGCGTCAGCTGGGCGGTAGGAGGTGCCAAAAAGGAGGCCAACGGATTCCTCTCATCCATACTTTTCCTGGTAAGCTAGGCCAGATGGCGACGCGAGCCATTTGAGGAAAATGGTCGCTTGACGATCATGTCTAGCGACGCGTCCTCAGTCGGTGAATCAACCGGCGATGGCGTGAATACCAAGCGCTTCTCCCAACCTCTCCTGGAATACGGCCTGACTGAGGATGTTTTGTGTAGATTCAGGCATGCCATAGAGGAGAAGCGGGTCGCGCGTTTGGAGGACGCCATCTGCTGCGGCAGCTAGGAAGGGCTGGAGGGCGAGGATGTGTTTCTTGGCGACGACGTAGATAGACTATATCGTCGGGGCGTGTCTGCGCTCGATTGCGCGTACGTCAGCGGACTGTACGAGTCTGTATGTCGACGTACGCGCAAGGCGCTACGTCCATCGCAGCGTACAGGCCGAGGCCGGCCAAGGAACGAGGGAGCCTCGCTTGGCGGCGGGCGGCGGCAGAGCTCGGGACAACGTAAATGCGTTCGAACCACGCGCTCTACCGCTCGTCAAAGTCCCTTCAAAGCGTCATCACGTCTCCCGGTGGAATGAGGCGGAGTAGATGCGTCATGCGGCAAGCCGACGCGGTGACGCGGTGGATTTTGTGGGATATGCGACTGTCCGGGATGCTCGCTGCTAGTGCGAGATACGCATCTATGGCGTCCATCTTCTTGCGGATGAAGGTGGAGACATACGCCGGCGAACCGAGCGGGTCGCCAAAGATCTTAATGCCGTCAGAAGGCGTTCGTAGGTCCAGGTTGTAGACTTTGGTTAAGGGCTTGAGAAGAAAGATATTCTTTGTTTGCCAGAAAGATTTCGCCTTTGCTGGCTCGAGAAGAAATTTGATCTTCTCGCCGTACTCGGAAATAATGTCGAGGGAGAGCTTGACCTGGTCGATCTTGCCGATGAGCAGCCCATCGTCCGCGTACCAGCGATGCACGATGAGGTCTCATTCCGCTTCGATACGCTGGACGATGGGGTGAATGACGAGAGAAAACATGAGGGAGCTCGCAGGATCCCCTTGCTGAGCTCCCTCCTTGCTGCGGAGATATTCGTCGCCTAAGCGTAGAAACGGCTGACCCTTCGCGTATAATGCGTTAGAAAGGGAGGTCGAGTGCACGGCCGTCTACCGGAGAATCTCTGCCCGACTCGTTCTGTTGAATGAATTGCACGCTTCGACGGAGACGCCTATGTACGTCGGGTCGTGGCGGAGATTTACAAAGGCGTCTCTGTCATCGTGGGCGATAGCGTCTAGGCCAGACTTGACGCCGCATCCCACCTGGAGCGGCGCCAGGTGCGCCTTGGATTCTGTAATCGACGCCGGCATGAGCGACTTTGTAATTAGGCGTCTCATGACGAAGCCGAGGGCGATGGGCCTGATCTTCGCCCCACCTTTGTATAGCGCGATGAGGTTGGCGGCGGAGATCAGTTGGCCAACGTCGGAGGAGAACTCTCCGGCTGCGAGCTTTTGCACTACCATGGCGAGGATCTCCAAGCCGGAGAAGTCAGGATGGACCCTGTGCTCTGTGTTGGCGACGAACAGTAGCCAGAGGACGCCCCATCGGTCAGGCCCGGTGGCAGAGTCTTTATCCATTGAGGATAGGGCTGATCGAGCGGTGTCTGCGCTGACGCTAGGTTTCGGCGGTAGATCTCTAGGTGGTATTATAGAGACAGGGTCGTCGGCAGCTGGAACAGGGTGGCGGTATTTCATCCTTTCTAGCATTCCCCGTGTCGCCGGATCAAATGTGGCGCTTTGGGCGAGTGCTTTGGACGCATTGCCGTACAGCGCCTTCTCTCCTAGGCTCTGGGATCCTTTGATGCGGCGGCGTTTCTCGATGCCTTCGTTGCGGGCCGCTCTCCTCGCGGCGGCAGATTGCTCGAGCTCGAGGCGCCTTTCGTGCGCCACGAGCATCTCCGCCTACAGCTAGCCGTACTCAAATCCCTCAGCGCACATGAGCCTCTGGGTCATAGCTGCGAGGTGGCCCGACTATGTGAGCCATCCTCTCCCACCACGCAACGTCTTGCGGAAGACTAGTTGGTAGGAAATAGTCCACACCTTTTACGCCATGTCTTCCGCAGTCGAATCCGGATCCGAAAAGTACACATTGCGGAGAAGACGCTGGGAGTGGATGGCCGCACAGACAAGGATGGGACCGGGCAGAGTAGCGTGTACGTCGCACTACCTAAGAGGGGTCAGGATAGTCTCTAGGGTGGAAGGGAGGTTAGTCGATGGTTTAGTAAATTTCCACTGGGGTTGTTGAGGCGGCATGCTGTCCGAGCCGGCAGTTGTGGGTTCTGGCATGTGACGTGTAGACTAGAGGTATGCTCAAGCGGGACATCCTGATTTTTCCGACAGGGAACGCGAAAAATTATGCATTTTTTTACAAACACGGGCCAGTTTTGGCGCAAACCAGTCGTACGCCGGGGCTGGAGGCCCAGATTATTATTTTTAGCCACAGGTCCCAGGAATCAAAACTTGTGTCCAATTTTGAGTCAGGCAGAATTTTCATTGCTCCTAGGAGCGAAAGCTTTCAGGAACGGGTCGGGTCAATTTTTGTTTCTGCCAGACAAGATCCGGGACAGGCTCCATCAGCCGCAGTCAAGATCCGGGACAAATTTTTGAATGGGACCGAAGGCAGGTTTGCGTACAGTTTTCTGGGCCAGGGCCAGCATTGAGCTTCTGTAGTTAGGTGCTACGAAAAGAGCTGTTACAAACCTCGAACGCAAGCACGTCACATGAGTGCACTCATAACCTGCAAAGCATAATTGGAGAGATCTAATACACCACGTTACAACGCAAAATATGTATTTGGTACGATAATATCGTATAATACGGTTGATATATTTATAATAGAATACGTATGATAGTTTATGATATTAGATAAGGCTCATACCCTGCCCACCCTCGGCGGTATTAGTGCGAGCACGTGGGATCAAGGCTGCGCGTGCGGTTGTGGGGAGAAGCAGCTGTTTCGCGAGTGAATTTAATTTGTGAGCGATGTGAAGAGGGGTAACATTATACCGTAGTAAGACTTCAGGGACAAAGCATCCTACACTATATTAAAACTGTTGTCACATTATGCCAATGAGACTAAAAGACTCGATGAGATTGCGAAGAACCTTCAAAAGTAAGAATGATCTGCAGTAGCAGTTACGCAAATAAGGCTCAATAATATTTGAAGGAGTTGCTCACTACCTTTGTGGACTTCTTTAAAAGATCCACAAAGATAGTGCACACCTCCTTTAAAGAGTCTTAATACTTCTTTGTGTACCTATTAATACAGTTCGTTTTTGCTTTTAAAAGTTATTCGCAAATCAACCTAAATACGTTAAGGTCATCAGGATCTGTAATCTTCGAAAGAGCTGCGCACTACAGTAGTGCGCAGCTCTTTCGAAGATTACAGATCCTTAAGCTTAAATTGTGTATCTCTCGAAGAGATCGTTTAAAAAGTAAGAACGAATCGTAGTAGCAGTTACGTAAAGAGGATCCACAATCTTTGAAAAAGTGGCACACTAACGTTCTGGGTATCTTCTTTAAGAGATTCACAACATAAAACCTTCATCAAGGTTTTATAAACAGGTTCTTAGAAAATTAACTTAAATACCACCAGGTTTCCTTTAGTTATTTAGTCTCATTGGCGTTATGTGCCAATAACACTGATAGCCTTAAACCATTAACCATTTTACTATCCCCTCTATGGAGGGGATAGTAAAATGGTTTGGGAGCGGGTATTAGCTCTAAAGTTTTGGATCTGAATAGATAAGTGGGCGGCGAGAGAGGCGGTGCGCTATCGAGGCAGGATGGGGACGGGGCGGTGCTGGGAGCGGTTGGCTGTCGGGACGGTGCCGGGAAGGTGCCAGGCCGGTGCCAAGACGGTGCAAGTTCAAGGAAAAGCTCTCTAGAAGGCGTCTGGGACGCAGGTAGTGGCGGGAATGGGATGCTTAGACCTCCAAGAAAAGGCCATGTCAGGGAATCTGAAATATTTCCCAAGACGGGACAGGCAAATCTTGCGGATAAACATAATCGGCAGGCAAACTCCAGTCTTTTTTTAGTTCGCAAAACAAACTCAGGCAGATTCAGGCTATTTTTATGATACCACAAATTTCGACAGACACACCGTGGGTGTTTCGAAAGACGGCAATCAGGGCTCATTCATAAATACCGCCTTGACACGGGAAAAAAAATCCACTTTATCCGCTTGGTCATACCCCTAGTGTAGACGTTTCTTGCGCTGGGGTATGTGGGTGAGCTATGGTTTCTGGCGGCGGCGTCGGCCAAGAGCTGGGCGCCTCACGCGCTGTCCTTACCTGCGTTCGAGTAATGCGCGGCGGCAGGGCTGGGAAGGCGAGGTCTCCCTTTCGTATCGGCGAGGTGGTGAGAATGACCTCCGGCGTCGCGCCGTTGCATGAAGCAGTGGTGGCGCAAGGATGCGGTTTTCCCATGACCTCTGCGCACCGGACACAGAGACGCTTGTTGCGGGCGTCGAGGTCATGGGATAAGAAGGCTACTTTCGCGAACGAGGAAGATGCTCGGACTGGAGGAGTGGATATGCGGAAGCGCTTGATGTGTATAAAGCATGAGCCCCATGTGGAAAAGGTTTTGGGGCTCTCTCCTTTCCTCCTGCACGATGTGAAAGTGCATGAGAAGGGCGAGGATGGCGCCACAATCTGTGGTGCGTTAGATTGTGGCTGTGTCATCGGGATTGTTTGGGTGTGTGTGCTGGATGCGCGTTGTGATGGGGACGAAGTATTAGTTTTGAGCCTTGTCTTGATCCTGTTCTTGAGTCTCCCCTGTGCTCCTCGTCATACCGTTCTCTAAGAGGGCGAGTCATCTCCTCACCGGGAGAAGACTCGCCCAATGCCACAACGGGCTTACAGAAACATGGACAAAGCCAATCGCGTTAAAGGGACCACTCTTTTGCGCAGGAAAGACTTGGACAGGGAAACCTAGGTATACGCTGATCTGACAGAACGGACGAGTACCCAGAAAAACCTCCGAAGGCGCAGCTGATATCGCTGGCTGCGCCAACCCCCTTGCATAAACACTCCAGCCCGGCCGAGCGAGCGCGGAGCGAGAAAAGGGAGAAAACATAAAGAGCATGGGCCTGGAGGGTAGATAAGGTCGGTGAAAAGGTAGGTCGTGGAGGTGGGGCAGTGTGTAGGTAGTGGATGGTTGGTTGAGGTGAGATTGCGGAGGGAGGAAGAGGCATGGGTATATTATCGTCGTCCGACACGATGTGGACGTAGTCCATGACGTCCATGCGCTCAATATCAGTCTCCGCCTGTCTGTGGGCAATAAGCTGAGTCAATTATGGTTCATTGTCCGGGTTCGGTAGCGGGCCAATAAAGCATGGGATGAAATCCATGGCCACCAACGCACCCCGAGTGGCTGTAAGTCTGATCGTCTCTAGGTCATCTCTCGCCTCGTCCGCCGCTCTGAGAGAATCGTCTGACAGGCCTACATCGTCAGCTTCGATGAGGACGCTCAGAGCACTGGAGGCGGCGTCGCATTCGGACATGGTGTCGTTGGATCGGGAGCACGCTATCTTGGGGGAGTCAAGTGCTTTGCGCGACTTGACTATTGAGGCTGCATGAGCCCGTCTGGCTTCCGTGCAATCTCGTCGCGCTGTAAGTTTGCGTAGGTCATCGTAATCTTCTAATCCAGACGCGGCCTTGGAGACGAGGTCAGAACTGTCCTTCTCAGCAGCTTCCGCTTCTGTCGCGGCTTCCAGGGCCTGTTTGGCTTGCCTAAAAAGGCGCCTCATCTTGCTGTTAGCTACGATGAGGCTTCCACAAAGCTTGTTGATGGGCAGCGTCTCCTCGACGTGGAGTGGCTGTGCGATCGGCGGTTACGGCTCGGCTGGCGGCGACGGGAGCGGCAAAGCGGCCGGGGCTTCTCTGTCATGTCCCTGTCAATATCGTCTGCAGTCTCTTCAGTGTTGCTTGCTGTGGGGTCTGTGGCGTTGTCTTTAGTGGCGCCGATGTCTCCGTGGTTGGCCTCAGTGACGGTCTCGGAGGCAGCCTCAGCCGGTGATGTTTCCGTCGGGGAGGGGGCAGCGGTGACAGCGAGGACAACTTCGGCAACGCCGCTGTCGGCGCCGTTGTTGGTCGCGTGGATAGCTCCTTCGGCACCCCTGTCAGCCGTTGCGGTCTCAGCTAGTACCTTTTTTGCGGTTAGGAGGTCTGTGGCGGCCATCTTTGCGTGTCTGCTGACGAGGCACTTGGCTGCCTCGCTGACTTTGCGCAGGAGGTTTGTGAAGGATTTGTCCGAGGATTGGGGCGATCCGATGCCCAGTTGGGCATAGGCCTGCGATCTCGTGAAGTCGACCCGCTCATTGTGTAAGCGGTCGGCAAGAACGTCTGCGGACGGGCCGTCTGGGTTGTCTCTGGAGCGTTTGCGCGGGCGCTCAGGAAGTAAGGGGCACCTCTCGCAGCTTGATTAAATGCTCAGCACGGAGACGAGCCCGACGTTCAGCTGCGGATATGCCCACGTGCTTATCGAGGACGGCAACGTTCTCCTGCTGCATCGTGAATAAAACGTTCTTGACGGGCGTGAGGTCGACGGGTTTGGTGATGCCTGGCGACAGCGGAGACGGAGACGGGACATAAGGTACGGTGGAGAGGGCAGAGGAGCGGACTGGGAGGATTGGGGAGGCGGCAACTAGAGGTGAGGGTACAGTGGGGGTACAAGGTTGGGCAGGCGTGGCTGAAATTGCAGGATTAACGGACTCGGCGATAGTTGTCTCGTGCGCGACGTGGGATCCAACCATCGCGTCGTCGACGCGCCTGATGTTGTCGCCACGCTTGGCCTTGAGCTCAGCATAAACATGGGAAGGTAGGATATCTGCTATGAACTACGTCCATATGGGCTTCCCAGCACAAGAGTTCCACTATTATAAGGAACCAAGAGTAATCAACTCTAAGAATAAAACCATCACCTTATAGGTTATGAGCCCAGAGAGCGCAACTCAGCGCTCTGAGTAGAAAAGACGGCAATATCGCCAAAGAAACGCTAGCAGTACATGGTACTGACGCGAAACGGCACAGAAACATTTGCGGCAAGCTCAGCTATGGTTTTCCGTCACCATCATCGGCAACTGGACCAAGTCTGATGGAAAAAGCTAAAGCAAATGAGAATGCAAGACTATAGTCTAGCTATAGCTAGTGAAACATGGTTTACAAAGTTCTCCGACGGCCCAACTCTGGACGACATGATGGAAATCTTTGATGCGTGGAATGTTTACCTAATTGAGGTCACTTCAGAGAAAAACTGCCTCAGATGCTTACTGACTCTCCAGGAAATGATCTTATGCGTAAAAATCAAGCTAAAAACATACAGATGTTTTTCAGCAAAATGATTTGCGAGAGTTTGAAAGATGGAGTGTTGGAATCAACTGCGCAAGCAACATATGAAATGCTGCTATGTCTAAAGCCTGATTCAAGCGCCAAGCGAGTTGAAATACTAAAGGAGGTCATTACAATCGACTCTAGTGGCATCCAAGCATAATATTCTTATTATGTTATTGCAATGCAGTACCTTCAGAAAAATCCACGCGACATTTATTCTTATCCCTCCACCACCGCCGGGCCGTCTCTCGGCCATTCCCCACCTCACACGGCTTTTCGACGGCCTCACCGCGGCGTGGACCGTTGCGGTATGGTCGGCCAGGGCGTGGTCCGTAGCGACGCGGTCCGGCACGGCAGTCGCCGGGGCGTGGCCCGTCGCAGCGCAGTTCGCAGCGACGCGATCCGGTGCGAGAAGTTTCGCACAGCGAAGTATCGCACCGCGAAATCTCGCGGTGCGACGGGCCGCGCCGAGGAAACTGCTCTGGCCCGTCCAGAGCAGAGAACAGGAGTGAAATTGACTATGAACCTCACCAGGCTAGAACTTTTGCTAGAGCGCTGTGGCTGTGGTGTTGCCGTCGGAAGAACTGTGGCTGAGCGCTGTGGATGCGGTGTTAGCGCAGTCTCGCTGTGGAGAGTGGGGCGCGAGCGAGTGCGGGTGCGGAGACGTGCGCGCGCGTAGAGAGCGTA
The DNA here is from genome assembly GCA_032361265.1 of Devaleraea mollis. Classification (NCBI taxonomy): domain Eukaryota; phylum Rhodophyta; class Florideophyceae; order Palmariales; family Palmariaceae; genus Devaleraea; species Devaleraea mollis. Next base: position 10,394 of record JAULCF010860122.1, on the reverse strand, counting down.
GATATCGTGAGAAGAGAGAGAGGGAGAGGGCGCTTAGCGACGGCGAGGGGAGCTGGCACACCGAGGAAGAGGGATGCACCGTTGCGTGCCCTCGGTGGCCAGGGCGGCGTATGCCGCCCTGTGTTTTATAACGTGGACTGAGAATGTTGATGTAGGATATATCCTCTTAATTGCGGCAGTGTATGGTACACTTACTACAAGTCATGACCGTTCTCTTGTTCGTGATGTGTTCATGTCACACTCACGTGAGTTGACGTGGGTAAACGTTTCCCATACATTAGTGCCCCAGCTGACGGTTAGCTTATCCTTGTGGTGCTATTAGTCCGCGCCTTTGTCTGGGACTCTTTTTGAGTTTTTCGCTGTTTATTTGTTTTTTCTGGTCGTTATGCCAAGTCTTAACGTTCAGGGTTATATATACCCATTCCGTGTTGGTATTTTTGTCAGTGGCGCCATTTTAGGCGCCACGCTAAGGTTGGTGGTGAGCCTCGACGTTGTCGATCCTTGGGCACGTCGACGGCTTAAGACAAAAAAATAGCCTTGTTTTTGTCTACGAGATATTCCTGGTCGGCTGAGACGGGTAATTGCTCCGCTCGCCTGTTAGTTATAGTTGCACTGTGGCAAATCTTTGATCGTGTTGGTTAGGGTACTTTCTGACTTGGGTCTCCAAACGTGGCGTTACCAATGCGCCGTCGGGAGGTGATCCAAGGAGAGAGGCGCATGCTGCAGCCACTCTCTTACCGAACGAGACATTGTATGTCTGTGTATTCCTACTATGGTAAAATTACGCACAGGTTGAGCCGTTAGAAAATGTAGGTTGCTCTTGATGAGACTTTGGTTTGGCTCTCGCGAAGGTCAGCCCTGTGAGAATTTTGCCCAAGCGGCCTTAGCAAGCGGATCTGATGAGGTGGAATTCAAAATTCTCTCAAGCGGGCAGGCACATCCTGATTTAGGGAGTCAAATACTTCCCATGTGTCCTCGTTAGGGAAACTGACCCATGGCACGTTCACATTAAAAGAGCTTCGCGTCTTTGGCACGGCTTTTGAACTAGTCTACGAGAATAAGGGAGGCGTGCTGATCCTTCAAGTAGTCGGTGAGGTCTTCATTGATGCCGAGGAATGCATTGTCGTAAAATTTCACGAGATACATGGATCTCGCGAAGTTTGGCCGAAAACAAGTCCTCCGTTTGAGCGACTAAAGGTGATACAAAATTTGTCACCTTTGCCGGCTCCGACCACGTTACGGTGAGTTTGTTAACCCTTTGCGGTTGAGGGCATCCGACGAGGGCATAGTCGCCAACTTCAAAGTTGATCGACTGTACATTTTTCCTCTTGTTGTGTCGTCTCGTCTGTTCTTCCCTGCGTGCATTAGGAGTGGCAGCGACTTTGCGTTGTATGGAGTCAGTTGACTTTGCAATTGCTTCATGATGCATGAGTTGGCGGGCATTCACCATATTAGTGTCTTTACGGCCTTGGCCTCTCCCTGTTGTATAAACAGGTAGGTGAGAGAGTTCTCAGGTTTCTGTTGCGTAAACGCAGTCAGAGGTGTAATGTTGTTTCCCAGCTTTGGGGATGGTGATTGTATGATAACCATTTGCACCATTTTGGTGAGTCTTGGCCAGGACGACGCACCAAGGTTGTACTCAGAGAGCAGTGCCCGCTTTCCAAAAATGACTTCGCGGTACACGACTTCCACCGATACATTGCTTTGTGGTGGTAAGCTGCTGTGAAGTGTTTCTCTGTTTTCAATGCCTCCGCCGTTTTGGGCAATACTTCATTTTTGAAGTGCGAGTCCTGATCCGAGATCCATATCTTTGCTAGTCCAAAGGATGCGTTCCATGTCGTTAACGCTTTTACGGCGGAGCTGGTGTCGCACTTTATTGATAAGAAAAGCCAGATGTAATTGCTAAAACATCAGTCATTAAAAGAATGTACTTGTAGACATCTTCCCCCTCGCCTATATATAGATAGTCGGAGTGCAATATTTGATTGGATTTCGACGCATGGAGAGTGTGGCTCTGTGGACGGGGGATTCGAATGCTTTTTTGTGCTTGCACAGTGTAGGCGTTTGTTTCAAAACGTTTTGACGTCGTTCTTTAGGCCTATCCATGTAAAATAGGTCGCAACCCTACTGCTCGTGGTGTCTCGGGCTCTGTGTCCTGCCGCACCACAGTGGTCAACGACTAGGATAGAGAGCTTGAGGAGCGTGGCCGCCTTTGGTATATACATTTTTCCCTTGCTCATTAAGAATTTGTGTGTGCCGGTTGGGTTAAACGTGAGGCCTTTCCTCTCATCTATGGGAAAGCTACCTTGACCTTCCATAACCTGGTCGAGGAATGTATCAACATTGATATCAGTTTTGGCCAGTGGTGGCACGGGGATGTATAGGAGCCTTGACTTGACGTCCCTCTTCGCGCCCCATCGCGAGATCAAGTCCGGGAAGTAATTTTATTTTCCCGGTACATGACTCACGATGTATTCGAACTGCGAGAGGATAAGCGCCCATATCTGTATGTTTGATACTAGGTACGCAAGCGTGGTGGTTTGTTGCCTCAGTGAGCAGAAAATAAATACTAGAATTCTGTAATCTGTGCATATATTAGTGAGCCCACAACATGTAAGATAGTCCAGCCTAGACATAGCAATGACAATTGCAAATGTTTCCTTTTCAAAAACGGACCATCGCGACATTGCGCCTTTGAATGATCCGCTAATGAAGGCGAGTGGAGAGTGCCTCTGATCGCCTTACGGCTTCTCTAGGTCCTCAATTGGGAAGTGGTGAAGATCAAAAGCGCTCTATGACCGATTTGAAGTTTTTGAGATTCTGCATGACTAGGGGTAGATGACACCCGAGAAAACGATTGGCCAGTTTTGCTTTTAAATTTAAGTGCTCCGCCTTTGCCTTCCAGCCGGCATAACTCGGGTTTCACGCGCTTAGTTTGAAATGGAAAGTGAGAGCAACGCCCGAAAACATCTTGGGAAGTTTTCCGCGACTGCACAGTTCTCCGTACAGTTTGTGCAGCATCTCGTGCAAGGAAGTGAAATGGCCCGGTTTTTTTAGTGATTGATGAACGCTTTACACTGTATTTCTCTTGTCAGATACTGTACAGCCCCAATAACTAAGAAAGTATTGAAGGAAATAAAAAACGGAGAAGGGAGGTGAAAGAGCGTCAAATTTTGAGCTAAAACAGCTTTTTCCACTTTTCCGTGTAAAAATCACAAAAAGTGGCATATCTCCATTTCTCCAAATCGTTCATAGAGCGCTTTTGATCTTCACCACTTCCCAATTTGTACCAGAGTCAGTACGGCTGCGTGAAAATGATCCGACGAATCGGTTTGCAAGCACAGCCGTTGCGCCGAGTCAAGGTGCGTTAGCTCCACCCGGGTTGCTATAAGAACCTTCATTTGTTCGAAGGAAGCTTGGAGCTGTTTCGTCCACAACGTGTTGTCGAGAAGCACTTTGGCTAGCTTAACATTTTTAGCACCGTGTCTGGCTGTTAGCTCTCCTAGAAGTGTTTTCGTAGGTGCTACTAGCACATAGTATGGCGACTGAGTATTCGGGTATGCCGTTCCTCATCCAATTGACTGCGCAAATAAATTACTGTACGTCGCCCGCATTTTTAGGCCTCTGCATATCCATCAGTCCTTCTATGCGTCGAGGGTCGATTGTAACGCCCTCGGCCGTAATCTTACGGCCGCACCATTTAGCGCGGTTTGTGACGAGGTTGAACTTCTCTGGGCTTAGAGTGAAGTTATCTGTTTTACAGATTTTTAAAAACTTCTCGAGCACAGTCATGTGCTCGATCCACGTCTTTGAGTGGATTAGCCAGTCATCGAGCCAAAGTAAACTGTTTTCTTTGATCTCGCTGCAAAGTTCGGTGGCGTGCACCTGCAAGTGTATGCCGGAGTTCTTTGATCCTTGCAGCGAGCGCAGAGGTTCATAGCGAGTGCGCGTCGGCACCGCGGAACGTGTGAAAGTGCCGGTCTTCCTCGTGGATGGCGACTTGGAATTAGGCATAGACGAGGTCTGCTTCTCCGAATAAGCTGTCGTCAGCGACGTCGAGGAGCATCGTTTCCATTTTGGGCAAATGCCGCGTGTCTTTGACAGTTGAATGATTGATTGGCCATAAATAATTTGTCATTCTTCACATTGCTGGTGGCTGCTTTGGCACCAGCAGTGGCGCACTTACCCACTCGGCCGTGTTGACCTTGCCAACTAGTTGTTCGTCTTGAAATCCTTTGCACGATGTGCTTAAAAAGGCTTGCTTTTGTGGTGGATAGCGGCGAGCCTTGCCAACAGATGGCTTTGCATCAGGCTTGAGTGGTATTCGGATGGGAGGTACTGCACAGGGAGGCCTCCCTGTGAGTTTGGTTGAAAATACCAACTTGTATTTTGTAAACAACCTCTCTAATTTGGCTTCGGCGTAATCAAGAATCTGCGCAGCGTAGTGTACTTCTGCGCTGTATTCTTTGATGGCCGTGTTAGCGCGAGCAAGCATTTCTTAAAAACATCTCTTCGAGTTCAAAATCTAGACTACGTATTGTAAGGAAAGGTGCGTGTAGCTCGAGCGGGTCGGCCTCGTACAGCAGTGATTGGGCCTTATGTTGCTGTGGGAAGTAGGCGCTGGCGTCTGCCATCGACCTTATCCGGCGTAAAGTTTCCTCCCGGAAATTGTCATTTATTCGTCAAGGTCCATGCCGTTGGTCTCGTAGTAGTTGGCGTCCATCCACGCGGGGGCTTCTAAACCAATCTCCCGCGTGAATGGCGTGCCGAAGATCATCTCGGTAGCGCTTGGGACAAGGAAAAATGTACGTTTTGTACTTCCAATTTCCCTGCGATCGTCTCGAGTGCGAGGCGTCGTATTATGACGCGCTCGTGTGCCGTCTCGGTTCCGTGATCGAGGGCGCCCGAGATGAACTGCGGCTTGCACGGCCTCCGCTCTTAGCGTTGGCGAGATGCGTCGAGTCGGCGTAGGTTCTTGCTGCCGAAGAGTTTGACGTCGGAGCCGGTGTCGCTTAGATATGACATGCGGACGTTAGCCACGTACGAATTTGACAGGTTGTCGGCACTGTGGTCGCTATCCTCGTCTGCGTGGCTGTCATCCACGAGCGCTTTGTGGATTTTTTGGATTATGTGATACTTTGCCGTGCCAGCGCAAGCCGCCCTGACTGCCTCTTTCTCCGGGTCCACCTTTGCCATCTCGGCCGCGGCCTCCTCGGCCACCTCAGCCGCCTCGTCCACCGGACCTTCCAGTCTTGTTGATCGAGCGGTGGATTTTGAGGGACCTTGCCGTGCATTGCGTGACCCACTTTTCAAAGGCCTGACGCTTTTCGGGTTCGCTGAGCGCTGTGCACTCATGCATGTAGTGCCTTTTTCCACATACACTCGAGCCGAGGACGCACAGTGGCGGTGAGGTCAGCCCACAATGTTTCGTGTGGTACAGTTCATGGCTGTGGTAATTGTCGCCATCAAGCCGCAGCCTCCTGTGCAGTTCTGCCTCGTAGAACTTCGAGTAGTCGTCGCCCGAGCCTTGGAATCTTTTTCCTGCTGCCTGGGCGGCATCACACTGACTTTCACCTTGTTGGCGTTTGACGCCGCGGTGGCGCGGTTCAGTGCCCTGGCGACTGTCACGGCGGTGATCTTGGTGCGGCTCATTGTTGTCGTTGGAGAGGGCTAACATGAGCGCCCCACGGTTGAGCTCATTGCGCAACGTATCGTAGTATCGTGACGCATCATATTTGCGCTCCATAAAGCCCTGTATGCCCTTCCGCCAATCTGTGTTGGTGATTAGGAATGTTTTTCTATTGATGACGGGGTAATGGTTCTTTTTGTTTCCATTGCCATCGTCGGCGCGTAGCGTCCCATCATCAGGCGGTCCGGCTTTGCGGAAGCATTGGAAAATATCGTAAAGATGTTTTTCCGTTGCCTGTGTTAGGCCGATCGAAGGCTCCCAACGGATGTCCTTCATGTGATCGGTGAGAGAATTTGTCTCATTAAGGGCCGAGCGCGGGTTATAGAGCGCCCGAAATTCATCCTCCGTTATGTTTAGAAGGTGACTTGAGAGGAATTGGTCCTCCTCTTACCAAAACTGTCGAGGTAGTCGGTCAAGTCGTCGGGTCGGGGTTCAACGTTTCTTTGAACTGCATGACCGTCGACCGCGTGTTGCTGGCATGGTTGCGCTCTGCCACTGTCATCATGTCACAATGTTACTGTTATGACATTTACGTCTACTCTACAGTAAGTACCGTTACGTTTACATCAGTCAACTTAAGTATCATCACTAGATATAAGGATCCTAAGCTCTCCGTCTATATCAAATAAAGAACTATCTGCTTACCTGTCAAGCAGGTTATGAGCAGATTTCCGCCTTTGCGGAAATTAGACGTAAGTAGGTCAAAAAGTGAAGTCAAACAATCAGACCAAGGAGTCTGAGAAACAGACAACAGAAATGTTTACAGATAGCGCTTCCCCAAGAGAAATCACTAGCAAAATGTCCGATGGAAGCGTAGCAAACGTGGCACAAAGCGTACTTGACACTGCACAAATCAGTGCTACTGCAAATGCTGAAGCCAAAAATAAGGCGGCCATCTGGGCGGACAAGATCGAAACAGAAGGTCTGATAATCCTCGAAATTATGATGGGCAACTACGAAACTTGGAATTCTAATTTTCGAAATGAATTAATGAAAAGAGATTGTCTAGACACAATCAAATTTCGTCACAACGCAAATGATAAACTGTCGGCAGTCGCAAACAAAAATGTAGCACTGTTTCTAAAGAAAATCGTGAATAGCAGCTTGCTTAAAATGATCGAGGATAAAAGCGCATAAATCACAAACAAGGAGTTTGTGGACATGACACCTGACAAAAGTTCCATAAAGCGTGCAATCCTAGCTGAAGCGACTGATGTCAGTACTCATGACATAAAGTCATATGTTTTTGAGCATCAGAGCAAGACATACACAGCCGCCCTATAAAAGCAGATCCTATGGGATCAGCAGAAGCTTCAACTCACTCGGCGCATATGAATAGACTTCTGGACGGACTATCAGCAGAGCAAAATTTATCAATGAATTATTTATTCTCTACATGAGAAGATAGAATCACAGCAACGGCAAAGATGTCTTTAAAGTGGGACTCAAGCTATCCAACTATTTAGGATACAGTGATGGCATACTAGCAGCCGCAGCTGCTCTAGGCAAGAATCAAGGCAAGTCAAAATCAAACTCCGAAAAATGCCCCAAACACCCATATCTATTTCACAAATGGTCGAAATGAGATCTAAATCCGAATGCAAATGATCCAATTGGAAGGGATAAACGCAAGGCTTTCAAATTGGCACGCACTGCAAATGGAGAAGGCGGCTATATGCAAGGACAAGGATACAAGGCCACCAAGGACGATGAAATCAAGGCACTCAAGGCGCAAATGGCAGCTGTTACTCAGACAGGTAAGGTAGATCCAGAACCAACTGCTGAAAACCTGTAGCTATGTTTTCGGCTCTCCGCAGTACACTAGAAACCATATCAGCAAATGAAGTAAATGGCCCAGCGTCCGAGAACCACTATACTATTGCACTTCGTAACATAATAGACAGCGGCGCAAGCATGTCTTTCGTAAGAGATCACGGTTTAATTTACTGAAGTTAATCAACCCATTTTCGTATCAGCACTTGTTGCACCCAGCTTCAAAGACAACTTAATATCTGTCGGGCAAGTGACTAAGGCTCACAACGTTTTGTTTACATTTGAAGGAGTTTATCTACAAGACAAAGGCCATCCTAATAGTACTGCAAAATGCATAGGAGGCCGCGGCTCAGATAACCTTTATACAATTCCTAACAAGGATGTAATTGGTAATTCATTACTGCACGCTAAGCCAGCAACGCTAAAAATACCTGCAAATCTGCCACTGCACGGCGCACTCATCCACTCAAACCCCAAGACTATCCAGGACTTCAAACGCATATATCAAAATTCCGCCGCATACATACTCAACAAGCTCAAAGAAGAAAAAGAAAAGAGTTAGTCAAAGTTGTAAGCCTTGCGTCTTAGGAAAAGCAAAAAGGAAACCCTTCTCATAGATCGACGAGAAGGAAAATGAAGCTCTAGATGCGGTATCAACAGATACGACAGGGCCAATAAGTCCAGCTGATCACGAAGGAAATGTCGACCTCCAGCTTCTAGTAGATGCAGCAACCAGTTACACACATGGTTTTCCAATGAAGAAAGAGAGCGAGGAAGCTGGAGTCATCCTCAAAGGTATACGTCGCCTTGAACTGACAATCGGAAAAACAGTGAAGAGCTATCATTCTGATATTGCAAAGGAGCAACGAACAAAGGCGCTAATGAAAGAGCTCGAATCAAATGGCACAAAGATAACATCAACATCGCCAAACAGTTCGCAACAAAACGCAATCGTGGAACGTAGGTTTGGCACAATTTTGGGGGCAACTCGAACAGCCTTGGCAGCCAGCGGCTTATCCAAAAAAGATTTGCCTGTCGCATGCTTGGACGCAATAGAGAAATCCAACTTTCTTCCGATCACTCGAAGCAAATGTGACGCAGCAAGTCCAAACTACGGCATCAAAGGCGAACCGCAGTGCGCTAAAAATCTCCTGCCGTTCGGGCATGCCCTGTTGCAACACTGCTTCATCATTGATACTACTCCAAAGAAAAAGAAGCTTGAGGATCGGGCGCTAAAAGCCCGATATCTCAGAGCAACTTCAGAAACGCAGTATCTCGTCTTGATTCCGGAAAAATGGCACTACCAGACTTGTCAGGAACTGTGAATTCTTATTGGAAGCTGAGATGACTCAAAGGATTCAATTGCAAAATCAAAAGGCAACAGAAGATGCAGAATCTTATGCTCCTTGCTGCGATTGGGTCATGCACCCCTCAAGCAAAGGACTTCGCGCTGGAATGGTCACAGGAGCAAGACAAATTCCTGCATTATTAAGCACTGGCATGAAGTCAAAATATGTGCACAAGAATTTTGCCCTCGTTCCAAACTTAGACGGTAAAGACGCACAAAGACTATCTCAGCAATCAAAGGAGGTAAAAATATGTCAGAGCGCAACACAATCAGACAACATACCGCATCAAGAAACAGCGGCTAGTACCTTTTCGTTCCCAGACTTGAAAGGCCCAGCAAATGATCCATCAGCTGAGCAGCAGCACAGAACAATAAGAGCAAATATGGCGTGAAAAGAAATCAGCATTATAGACAAAATCTCTGCACCTCATTCAATCCCAATAAGTCTCGCAAGCGCCATGGCTTCAAGCGACGCACTACAATGGGCGAAAGCTTGGGACGCCGAAGTTGCTCGACACACAGGCAAATTGATGACTTGGACCCTTTAAGAGCAGCGCGCCGACGAAAGGCCGCTGCCGTACATCATGACCTTTCGATCGAAAACAAATCAATACGGTGGATTAGAAAAACATAAGGTTAGATGCGCCATCAGAGGCGACAGAATGACACCGGGACTAGACTTTGATGAGACAAGAACCGCGTCTCACATGCCTTCCCAAGCGGGGCGTCGATTTCTGCTCGCCGCGGAGGCAGCAGAAGGGTACGTCGTAGAATCTTGGGACGTACCGGATGCCTACATGAATGCGCCAAATGACCCGCGCTTCAGAGTGACGATGAGACAACCTCCTATGGAAGATGGGACGTGCAAGGCACCAGGGAGGGTGTGTGTGCTTCGGCGAGTCATGCCTGGAGACCCAGAGGCGAACGCGCAATGGGACACGTAGCGTGACCATTGGCTCACCAACTGGGGCTGGCACAAAGTGCTAGCTGAGCCATCAATGTTTTGGACCACAACAAAGAATGGTGTGGCCAGAATGGAAGTCGACAACGATGATTTCTTGGTCACGGCACCGACACAAGAAGATCTGGACAAACTGTCAGCACCACTGAAAGCTTGGAAAATCAAGATTCAAAAGCTGTCAAGTGAGGACCCAATCACTACCACGATATCTCGGACGGAAAGAATGGCAAAAATCTCGGAAAATTCAAGAGAAAAATTAGACGCATCAATGAGTTTTCAACATGTTGGGCAAAAACTTGAAATGTTTCCATGTGGTGGCTTCCAGATCAGCAACCCAAAAGTTATTCAAAAGTTACTTGCAGAAAATGATATGCCATAGTGTAACTCAAAATCTACACCATACATTGCAAACGCCGATTTATCAGCACGGAGAGTGGACGAGGAGAAAGCAGATGTCAAAGATTTCCAAAAATCAGTGGGTACACTACGCTTCATATCCGACAAGACGCATCCAGCAATATTGTTGATTGTGGATGATCTGGGCAGGCATCTGCACGAACCATCAACACGGCACGCAACAGCTCTCAAATCAATATATCGATTCTTGAGCACAAGACGAAATC
>JAULCF010859011.1:0-18600 GCA_032361265.1 Devaleraea mollis | reverse complement strand
AGGAGGCTTCGCGTCGCCCCGTCGTCCGGCCGCTCCGCCGCCCGCCGCCCCACGGCTCGCCTTCCTTCAAATTTGTCGTCTAAACCTGCATCAGGTATGTATGGAGCAGGCGTGTCATCATATGGCGCAGGGAATGCACCATCTTGCCCGGGTGTTGTATCATCAGGCGCGGGCACTGCGTCGCCCAGTGATGGAGCTTCATCTTACGGCGTGAACGGGGCACAATCTAGTTTCGACACCTATAAGATGGTCGTACTGCTGCGCCTGTTGAGATCGGCAGGCCTGTCAGGTTTCACTGAAAACATTGGCAGAGTGGTGTTGAGTGTGCGGGAGATTTGGAACTTTTTAAGATAGACGAGCTTATGGCACTTGGCATGAATGTTTTGCAAGCGCAGAAATATTTGAAGTTCGGGGCATCGACTTTGTCTTCGCCTCACCTGCAGTCGATCCCGGAGCATGCCCTTCCGGCTGTTTCTTCTACCCCCTTTATTGATATTCAAATCACTCCTGACTATAGCCCTGACGGTGACATTTTCTCAGATTCGATCGGGCCGTCAAGCAGTGCTCCAGAGGTGGCTACCGTTCGTAGTCGAGGCAAAGCGACATTTGTGTCGTCGGAGAACATTCTTGCCAATGAAGAATGCTGTCGAATTTTCCTTGACGCATTGGAGGCGAAGCTCTTACCTGCTTTCCGAACGGAGCTTGAGAAAAATCGGGAGTCAGACAGCAAAACTAAGCATAATTACGCTCGTTTTCTACAGGAGCTTGTTTACCTTGGATTTAATGCCCTTAGTAACTTTACTTCGCACTAACGGTTTATCATCACGACTGGGTCTTTCATCAGCCCTTGTGGCTCGTGTTCATCGCGCTGCAATCGAGCGAGCGGAAGCGCCGACAAAGAAAGTGAGCATTCGTGACATTGCTCATCGAGGATTTAAAGACAGAGAAATCCTCCCTTCGGAGAACACAAGTAGCAGGAACTCTTTGTTAAGCGCGCCCTCGTCGACGCTCCGTTTTTGCTCCTCTAGAAGTTAATATCATTGGTTTGTCTGCTCACGGGTTGGCCGGAAAGAGAGGAATTCGCGCCCGTGAATATGAACTGGACCAGTTTAAGCCTTTTTATTAGAGCTAACCGCTCTTGAAATGGGCGGGAGGCAGAGAAGAACGTCCGAATTCATGGCCCTGCCAACACTTTGGACCCCAAAATGAGGTTTCTTAGGTCGAAGTAGGACATTTCATTGAAGAGAGATAATGCTGCCGATATCCGCTAATTGTGTCTGCGTCCCAAGCTGCAGTGGAATAAAGTCTTTACGGCTTGTTTAATTCGGCGCTGGGAAGCGTGACTGAAGGCAACGGGAAAACCTTTGTACCTGTAAGCCCATCCGCAATATGCGCCTGTCTGAGGACCAACTTTGGCCACGGTACACCTGAGTACACTACGAATCATTCGCATTTTACTGATGTTTGCTCGGAGTGTGAACAGTTAAAAGGTGATATGAACTCCTTGAGAAAGTCTGTCGAGCGGCACAAGCAGCAGCGAGGTGATATGTCGGTCGACCGATTACAGGATGTAAACCAACTAAAAGACGACATTGCGGACTTGGAGGCAGCAGTAAGAGGGCAGAAGAAAGAGGCTGCAAACGCTATAGAATATTACGAAAAAGGAGACAAGTGGCTCCTTTGAACGGTTTAAGGAGATGTAAGCAATATTCCGCGCAGCTGAATTGGCTGGCTGTAACGCACCGGAGAATCGAAATATTATTGTGAGGCAATTTTCAAAAGCTGCGTCCGGTTTCAGATTCAATCGGAGATCGGACTCTCAGCAATACAAACACTTCCCTCAGTGGAATTTCAGCTCCCAGCCATTCTCGACATATTTCATGTCGAAGCGCACACTCTTTGTTCACATATTTACTTCTGAATCTCCTGGGGAGACCGATGATGAACCCAAGCTACAGAGAAACCTCATTTACGTGCGTGAGGAGCGCATGGGTGGATCTAAGACGTCAGAAGACTCAGTCGGCACCTTTTCGGACTTCCTTTTGGGTCGTAAGAATACGGTCACGCCCCAGCCGAAACGTTTTCGCACTGTGTACGGGATGGTTGACGGAAAGGTAGTTGAGTTGCCGACTGCCGACGCTGTACCTAGAAATTTTGATACTGTATCAATTCATTTTTAACATCGTTGTGTGTGTTCTGCAGTGTATAAGGCGCATTCGACCTACTAACTTAGTACCAGAAATATTTTAAAGTATACACTGAGCCTTGGCATATTCAATATCAAGTTGAATATACGAAGGCTGACTTTGTACTTCATAATACTTCTGCTCCTATTTGATTGGACGAGCGACCGTACTGCAGAATATATTTCTCATCAAGAAAGGTGGGACCGTTTTACCAAACCAAGTCGTTTCTACTAGAGCGACAAACCCAACAGTTTTTTTACAAATATAAGTTTTTATCGTCAATCGAAACATGAAAAATCGTCCGACCCGGGCGTTAAATAACACAGCTGACTTACGATATTTGTTAAAAATCCTATTTATGATATTAACATCTTTACACGTACGAAATGGAACGTGGGAACTGGTATGATATATAACGCAAATCAAGTACGACACCGTATCATACCCAGGTCGCTTACGCGCGCCCCTCAACAACACGGACAGTACGGTATAAATACTCATAAAATTGTCGGCATGAAACATTGCAACTGCAATCATGTAATATTCACAGTACGGCACAATTACAGTGGCGTATCCTGCACTTTTATGAAATAAGTTTGGTTTCCCAGTGTTTTTTTAGATTGTTTTTATGACAAACGACGGAACTGCACCATACGACTGTACTCTGATAATTCTCTCCCGCTTACGAAATATACCCGAAAAAGAACTGTGAGTCTCCTCTCACTCATACGCCACGGTGCACTATGTTGGTACTTATCGTATCAAATTCACACAAGAGCGGTACTCAGCAGAAAGGTACCTCTCTTTCAAAGGATTTATACCTTTGATGTAAACAAAGGAACTTGCGATTTGACGTCTTCCCGAGCAACAGGTCGATTGATAAGCGATGCCTAGCTAACCACGTTCCAATAATTATACCTCAAATCACGTTCAACACTTCGCTTTATTATCAAAACCATCCAGGCCACGGATCTACACTGGTCTCTCAAATCGCCAGGAAGGTTATACCCAATGTTCTAGATTTTTACGCAACAAGTAGAGGGAATAGGAAGCGAGACATCCCCCAAAACCACACATTATTCCGTGTTGTTCGCGGGAGCAATAAAAGTAATACGTTCTCCAATTGGGACGCATTGCAAAGATAAAAAAGTTAGAAATTAATGTACTACCTCATAATTTTCAGAATTATTACACCTCCTCCGTCACTCCAGAAGCTTGACAAGACTGATTAATTGCGCGTAATAAACACAATTACAACGTCTTCTTAAATTCTTGCTCGCCAGTTGTGGACTAAATTAGGACTAAAACAATTATACTACGAGGAAACAGAATAGGATGCGAAGCGAGGAGAAACTTGAACGAGGTGACCACGCCTGTGGCTTTTATTTCGCCACATCAAAAATATAGGGAAGCTACAACAGTTACTTGACACAGTGAATCTGAAAAACTCCTCTACTTCAATGACAAACTTTCAATGACAAACTTGAGCGGCAGACTGGAGTTCTTGCTATTCTTGCCAAAACAACCACTAATACGACGTTTTCCACTGTCGAGAATGTGATGGTCACACCACAGTCGGTCGGATTCGGTTCGGCCAAGACCAACGTACAGGGCGAGTTCAAATATAGCCCTCACAATGAAAGAACTGTGACAAGAACTACATAAGTTAGTGAATTGCAATCATTGAGTGCTTGTATGCTACTCCAATGTTACTGAGGGAAATCACAACTTACTCGCATTCGAGATGGAACCTTTCTCAATGTGAACGATCAATTAAAAACATCACCTCTTACATGACCCACATATCGAACGAGAGAGAATAAAGTGCTCTCTGCATTGACAAACCTGAACAAACATGTAAAAGGATAGTCAGTGCAATGTAACTCATGCGTACCTGTGCATTCCTATACATTCGAATGCTGAAGCATCGACGTACAAAGTTTCTAATTTGAAACTCTCAAGTGAAGAATGATTACTACGAATCTGATTCCACATTCATACAAATTTTCTTGCTGGGCGAGGAAACATCTTCTGAAGAAGTAAAACCCGAAGCAGAGAAGTAGAGGCAATGTTAGCCAAATGCAATGCATACGTGTGACTACGAGCTCATCCACTCTTGGCCTGGAAACCACAGACGAACGAAAGTAGGAGGCACATAGCCTCGCAAAGTCAAGTGGGTGAAGATGGAGGGTCACTACTTCCATGCCTGCGGACGAATCAATGAGGTTTTCACCGAAATAAAAATTAGTACCAATTTCCAGAGCCTTCTCTTCGCATCGATATTGTATCCTCCCGGAACAAATGCAATTACAACTTGCCCTTCCCTGGACTTGACCAGTGATCATCACAAAAACTATAGAGTGAGGATTCACGAGTAATATCAGCGTTGCTCCAAGCACTGCATCATGACGAAATCAGATCCGCGGAGGACAGTCTCGTGCATGCACCGGACGGCGTCTCACCCGCCGTCGCCGCTTCTGGGTCGCATCCAGCTTAAGTACAGTAGAACTTCTGTACGTCCGTATGTTCACACGGTCCTGAACCACCACCGAAGTTGTTCCTAATCCGGATTTGGGGACCCATTGAAATGACCAATGGAAATCGGGTTCATTTCTTAGAAATGTAACGTGTCACGTAGTGAATTCCAGAAATAGATCATCAGTGCCCGTGATAGTATACGTGTCCGTTGTCTTTCCGCATTGCGCAATACTAATACATTCAATGTACATTTCAAGGTGACATTGTGTCAGTTACACTCATAATGAAGTTGCGCGGAAAAAAAGCCCGCCATAATGAGAACTACCCGGATTGACGTATCAATTGCAGTCCACAAGCACCTTCACTGACACAACCACAGTACCTTCAAGCACATGAACGCAACCACCATGGTGGAACCCAAAGAACCAGGAAGAAACACCACTGAAGCTGACAGCACACATCTCAACGACGGCATCAACGGCAACAACAGCGCGAAGCAGAGCGATAACCTCCAGGTCTCAGATGCCAACCCTACTCAATCTTTGCTTGCCAGTATTGTCTCCGGTTCAGTAGCTGAGCACACTCCAACACCAGCATCACTGCAGCGTATTCGAAAGTCTCGTACGCGGAATACAAGTCTCTTCACCAGAAAAGTGTTGATTGCCGAAGCAAAGACCGACATCCGTCTCCGCTTCAAGTTAACTGATGCGACATTCGAACAGCTTCCACTGGCAGAGACACTGGAAGCTGTTAAAATTACTATGAAGCATGCCACACCATGATCCAACTACCTTCATAACATTTTTAGAGTTTTTTGCGTACAGTGAAAATCTCACTACAAATGTCACTCACATCGCTATCATAACACTATCACACCGCATACTTGTCTTTCTATTTTCGGCCAGTACAGTTCTTTGGCAGGAAACCATGGACCCTGGCTCTCCCACTCCGCCAACCTTCATCAACCTCGCCCTGCGTACCACCCATCCTCCCCTTTCCCGCTCCGTTCTTCCCTTCGACCCCTTCGTCCTTTCTCATTCATCCTTCCTCCCCCGCCATCGCCCTCCATCCTCCCTCATCAAAGCCCTCATCTTGCGCCGGTGCCAGCAAAAGCAACGGTGCTGGCAAGCGCGACGCCGGCGCGACGCGTCGCGTGGATGCCGACGGAGATTGGAGCGAGAAGGGCTGCGGTATCGAAGAAGAGTGCGCCAGAGATCCTCCATCATCATAGCCCTCATCTTGCGCCGGCGCCAGAAACAACAACGGTGCTGTCAAGCGTCACTCCGTCGCGACGCGTCGCGTGGATGCCGACGGAGAGTGGCTCGAGAAGCGCTGCGGTGTCGAAGGAGAGTGCGTCAGGGATGCGGAATGAGAAGCGCGCCGGGTGCGTGATGTAGTGCTCCAGAGAGCCGTTGTCGGACGGAGAGATGGAGAAGCGCATGTCGGGGCAAACGTTGTAGCGTCCTGTGCTGCAGGCTGAGCAGAAGGCGCTCGCACTTTCCCGATTCTATCGCTACGCGGTCGCTGGTGGAGATAGATGTGACACCGTTCTTACGCGCACTACTTAGGCCTAGGCTTCGTGGCCGAGGATCATTGGGGAGCGGCAAGCGAAGGAGTCCAATTTCTTTGGCGCACAGGTTCTGCGTCATGCACTGGAGGTACTTCGAGGACTCGACGTACCAGACGCTCTATATTGTGTCCGAGGTATTTGCATTGGTGCAGAGAGAGTTCATCTACTGCATGAGCCTCCACTGGCGTATTCACCGCAGCCTCCAGGCCGGCTTTAATGCGTTCAGCAGAATGGCAACGTGCAACGGGCCCCTCATCCGGCGCGCCTTAGTCTACAATGCGCCGGGCATCATGTCTCCAGGCCGGTTTTAAGGCGTTCAGAAGCATGGCGACGTGCAACGGGCCCCTCATCTGGCGCGCGTGCGTCTACAATGCACCGGGGGTCATGAAAGCGCTCGGCGACCGTTTTACGTCGAAGCTTTCGGGCCTCTTCAAGTTTATGACACAGGATACGGACGAGGATGTGCGCTGGAATTTGACGGTGGGCATCTACGAGTGCGCCGACCTGCTGTAAAAGAGCCTCGGTGGATTACACGAAAGTCTCTTGACCACGAGATCTATGTTTTTAATACCTTGTGCCGCCCACGAGCTCCTCTTCTTCATATAGCTTTGGGTTGTCGACTTATTAGCTTTGTTTTCTCACTGAGTGTCTCGATTGAAGGTCTTAGTGTTCCAGACTGGGGAGCATTTTCTCTTCATGCAAAGCAACGGAATAAAACAGCATACAACATCAATAGATTATTTATTCAAAGCATCGCTTCTAAAGCACACCTAGATCATCCAGTTATCCCATGCTACCTGCACTACCAGTATCACTCGCGCAATAATCACTGTCTTCCGAGTCATCGTCATTGCCTTCATCGAAACCCAGCACATAAAGTGTGTCGTCAGAGTCATACTCTTCAGTGTTCAGTTCCGCTGGTTCAAACTGAGCTTCTTCCTCTCCGTAAAATGCGAGTAATCTCATGTCTTTCCCATTAAATTTCCTCACCAGCTCAATGGTGCTGACGTAATTTGAGACTAAACTTGAAGCATACAATTTCATTAAAATGGGATCAAATTACAACTGCATTCCTACGGAATTATTTCCAGAGTGTGTCTGTCTAAATTTCTTTGATAGCTGCTGGACGTGCTCAAACCCTTCTTCGGACATAACTGATATGTTTCCAAATCTGATAGCAAGTGTTCGCATATGTTTCAAAAATCCGTGCGTTTTCGGCTGCCGGCCTGCAACTTTTATTGTGGGTGGATCGCCTTTCTTCTTTGATTCTCTTCTTATTTTCTCATTGAGGATTTTAACAAACTTTGGATTTTAACAAACTTTTGAGACAGACGATCCCAAGTCTCTAGATCTTCGTCGTCCCATTTTTGGACGTCATCATGAGCGGTCGGAAAGCGTTTTTGTAAGTACTGTCATCATCTCTTCCATAAATTTCTGCAAGTTCATTCAGTCCCTTTATCACAGTATTGATCTCATCTTCATCCACGCCGACATCACCAATAACTTATTAACTTATTATAAGGCAACGGCGAACTGTTCTTGGTGGAAAGCCTGTGACGCTAGCAGTAAAAGTGTTTCCTTCAAAGAACTCTTCCAGAACTGTTTTCATATTACTAGGGCGCATTAGTTGAGTGCACGTCTTACCACTGATAGTACCCCTGTAGTATCTCTCCCGACTTATACCGTGACGAATTAAAGTCTTCCCTAAATGTTCCCGCGGGAACAACTCGCGAGTTGGACCGAATGCAGCCTTTTTAGAGCTTGGGTCAAGATCAGGATTATCTGCCAAAAAGAAATTTATTCCAAATGCGTCGCATTGATCGGCAGCGCTGTTGAAAACGTCTAGAAGTTTGTTAACTAAACCTAGTTGTACATGTAGTGGCGGCAGTAGTACATGGTCCCAATCCACTCCGAAAATATTGTGTGTACCTGCAGCTTGGAGAGGATGAGGTTGCGAGCATGAGCAGGTGACTGGGTTGGACACGTTCCTTAAGTCAACGATTGGAGGCTGTGGCTTTTTCTCAGCCTCCGTTAACTCAACTTTCTGAGGATCACGGCCCATTGAAGAGAGCGGCCATAAACACCAAGGGAAAGGATGGGCACCCGATGCTGTTCCAAGCCCAAAAAGACTATATATGATCTTGTAGTCACCAAAAAAGTAGAAGTGCGGATCGTACGTCTTGCTTTCTTCCCCTCCATTAAGACTCTTAATTATAATTTTGTTTGCTTTTAACTCCTCTATCTCGCCACATACATTACCGAAGCATCTCAGTACGTCTTCGAAAGACTCTGTCACGCCGTGCGCTTCACCTAAAATCAGCAAGATTGGAAAACACGATATGATCAAAGAAAGCGGACTGTCTGGCAGAATTGATCTCAGCTTGCTCTTCGACTTTTTCGCCCAAGCCAAGCAGGACATATCCATAAATACCAATAACGACAAGGAAGCAACAGCGAGACCTGCTTATTTGAGGACTCCGAGTCTCAACGCCGTCGTCACACCGTTCATCATAGCGTACATGAAAATGAAGAGAAACGTTTTCCGCGAGCGACGAGTGCGTGCTAGGTCTTTTCTTCTTGAAAAAAGATGCTGCTTGTCGCTTCTCGACAAGTTCAAGGTTCGCGCGGGTAGCCGCGGCTATTCAGTCGAATTCGGAATGAAGAAAACCATTGCCAGTTCTGGAAGCAGTGAAGATGTCAATGGCAACTAGGCGTCTCGTTCTCCTCCATCGTCAAGCGATCAAGTGACAGCGCATGCAAGCGGCGCAGGCAATGATGTTCCCGACCAAAACGATTCGACACGAGCTCTTGATACTTCAAGGGGATCTGTGACAAAGCAGGCCTCAAACAGTGCGGAAGGAGAGTGGTTCAGCTCTCTTCCCAAGACCCGAACTGCCCCTCGCGTCCAATTAACTGGATTTGATGACTGCATCGTTGGAGCCGATCAGGGTTTTCCTGTCCGATTTCAGAGCTACTGTTACACCAAGGAAGAACCGTATGACACTCCCAAGGAGATAAAAGATGCGAACAAGACTATCTTCAAACAATTGAAAATTTAACATCCAGATTTCACTGTATGTTTCACATTCAAGAAATTCGTCGTGCCAGGACCCGCCACGACCGAGGCCATGCGCGCGAATGATTTCGAGAAAGTTCCAATCGTAGGCGACATCTCCAAAGTGGATCTTCTATCTGTCGCGCGTGAGTATCTCATGCACTCTCTGGAATGTAAAACGTGTCACAGTTACTGTCAGTTCATGAGAACGCGATCTTCACGATCATGTCGTTAGCACGTTCGCTCCTTACAGTCACGAAAGACTACCTGGATGTGATACCGGAAGGTAGTGAGTTCGACATTGGAAGTGCACATTGGAAGTGCAGAAGCAGCTTCCACGAAGGAAAAGGCGCATTTGCAAATGTTCTTCGTAACTACAAACAAGAACAATATCAAGCCTGTGGCAGTTGGAAATGTCGCAGGTTTGTACGGTCTTAAGAAGGAACTACCACCGGCCCCAGAATCCAAAAGCATTTCCAACACAGCGTTTGTAGGAAGGCTTCACGAGTGCTTTGACTCCCAGGCGCAGAAATTAATAGCGGCTAAAATATTCATCGGGAAGAGGGACTACAACAACGGACTGATGGATTCCACGGGAGCGGGAAATGAAATCGTCGATGAGAAACTGGCTAATGAAACAACAAAGAAACCTTCGGCAAAGCGACTTCGCTTCACTTTCGGGGAAGATTCTAGTTCTGAAAGCAGCATCATTTAGCACTCTTACAGAATAGTCCCTTTTGTGTGCAGCAGTCATAGCGCAAATGTTTGAAACAGGATAAAGTAAAGACAAGAAAAATCAATGTTCCCGGCCAGTCCGATGTGGGAGTGCACAATATTTTTCCATTTAAGCTTGGAATGAATCTTGGGTCCCTCCGTTTCCATTCTCGGTCTCCTTAGACACGGGTGCCCAACTCGAAAAAGCGCTTGTTGACAGTTTTTGGTCCTTCATGACAACAATGGTCAGGATTGCACTAATCGTTCCGTACACCCCAGAAACAGCTGAGCCTTTCTTAATATTCCAACTCAATAGAGTCCATTTCAATCGGAACTCACTGCCCTTACCGATGCCAGATATACTGCTTCCTTGAATTCCTTCCACTACGTCTCGTGATTTGCCATCCACTAACACAAAGTAGTTATTAGACTCCATTGTCTCGGCATTAAGAGAAAACTTTCCCAGGCGCGACATGGCCACATTGTAATTTGGTGAAACTGGGCGCAGATTCATTAGAACTTGCAAAGATGTATGGCAGACTCCTAGCAAAACCGCGACGACGTGACCCGAGTCCGTTCTTTCTTCCTCGAAACATCTCCGTTGAGCCGAGGATGCATGGCACTGCAGCTTCGCGTCTCGGCGGTCGGAATACGTCAAGAAGACGTTGCGACAAAGACATTCCAACAGTATCACAGATTTCCAAAAGGAAGGGAAAAACAATAGACATCGGTTGCGGAGTCAAGGGGTTTTATCAGGACAAAGCTTGCTGACTAGGAATAAGATAGGCCCTTCCCCCAATCGGATTCTGTTGGATGTACTGACTGCGTCATTAAGTCGTGGAACTCGGAAAACGTAGCGTCACCCAAGAAAACCTCCACTTCCGCATTTCCGCATACATCGCAGCCATCTAATTGCGACAGACTTAATGGGAACTTGTAACGCTTCTCAAGCTCAAATGTAGGACGGGAAACTGACAGTCATTGCAGAATTCTGGAAACACCAAGTACGCGCAACCGTGACTTCAATTACTCCCAACAGAATATTCTATGTTAACATGACAGAAGCAAAGAGGCTCTCTGCGAATTGGGAGTACTGCGCAAAATATTCCTGTTCTCGATCAGAGAATCCAAACGCATGTCCATGTCCGGCGAGGAGAATACGGCTGGGACAACGCTTCCCGGGACCCCGGAAAATTCATCACTCGGGCCATCACACTGCCAAGCAGCGACATATGGAACCTGGCCTGCACCAGAACCACCACAAGCCATAGCAGGCGCTGTTGCGCTCATAAGATGCACGCGAACATCATTATCATCAACGTATACCTCTTTTATCCATTACCCATGCCCCTTCCCGGACATTTTCAAATAGAAAATCACCTCCGCCTTGGCTTCAGTATAAACTGAATCATCGGTCACTCTCTCGTTTCCAGTCTTTGCCCTTTTCCAGTCCTCTATATACTGCACAGATACAACGGCACGCCGCTTTAAAACGCTTTTCATGGCGTCCACGTATTCGAAGCCGTGCATTGCGAACGCCCGCCACTTCTCACCTGCGCTATGAACTTGTGCGTATGACTGTATTCTTGCAGTCCCGACGGAAACCTTCCTTGTATTTATTGACTTACTCCTTCCAGTAGTCTCTATCGAGGCCTGGGTTGGCCGTTCGGGGGCGGCCCCTTCCTCAATTCCAGGTTCGGGTATTATATCTCACAGAGCCTCCGCATAGATGGGGAAGTCCGAAAATAAGTTGTGGACTAGGAAGTCCGTAACCTCCGAGCCTTGCATGAAGATTCCAGCAACGCTCCGCAGAGAAGAAACAGGGGGTGATCGGGCAAGAGCCTTATGGCAACGACGTATGATCGACGGGAAAGCTTCGAGCAGATCTAGTGTTTCGCAAGTGTGGGAAGAAATAATACCGCAGTGCGTCACATAATACTCCAGATCATCTCCAAGACTTGAGAAGCAATGCACCCAGGACAGCTTCCCTCACCGTACCGCTCTTTCTGACGTCATTTCAAAGTTTGAACGACTCAGACGTTTATCAATAGTATGACAGAAACAGTGCGAGCACGTTTTTATCATTCTTTCGGAATTCGAAACGTTCAAACGAGCATATCTGGAGAGCTCAGAAGCATCCATCAGCGCGATCACAACACAAGCTTGAAGCGATATAAAAAACGCGTGTCTGGCTATTACTAGGAAGTTCACCTGCTTCTGAGCTCCAAGATCTTTTCAAATGCGGGTGCCAACCGGTACTGAATCCCGAAAATTCTTCTCCAGCCCACGTGTGGTCATTGACGTACTTTTGCATCTCTTGCAAAGGTTCCGGAAAATTATTGTACCTGTCCAGGTCGATGCAATCCGTGCCGCGTGGTTCAATCTCAAAATTCCTTTTAAATCTGGCTGCGAAACTGTCAGCTTGTTCCCTGTCAACAGTGTACCTCAAGATCTCTACCTTCAGTCGGTCATCATGTGCGCGAGCTTGTTCAGGAGATTCGACCCTATGACGAAGTTCTCTAACCAGTTCATCGCCTCTACTGTCCGCCAGCGCTTTCTCTTGCAATTCATGCGCGAGGATAAGTGCTTACTTTTCATCACGGTTCTTCGATGCACTAAAAGCCTTGTCACGGACAGCCCGCAAATTGTCCATCTCGAGCCGAGTCTGCTCTTTCGACAACTTCTCATCGGCAAACTTGTCACGATGAAATGCGACACGATCAGCAACCTTAGCTTCGCGTTCATCACATATCCCACGCAATTTAGTAACCTCCGCAATTGCTTCCTCAGAAGCGTGACACTGCGCTGCCACCTTCGCTTCAGCGTCAAGCTTCCCTTGCCTCTCATTTTCACGTCGATTAATCAACTTATCCCCAAAAAACAGGCAAGAGGACAGGCTTCATCTTATTCCTCTTCTGTTTCACTTTGCGAACGTAGAGTTCCTCCAATCTATCGAAAGTCATTTCCAACACCTCCCGCGCAATCTCATCCAACGTCGCTCTCTCAGTATGAACCCAAACGCCTCCATCTCCTTCTCCTCATTTCACACCATTGACGCCTACATCCAACCATTCGCCGTAAGCTCCTTCTACGACATCGCTGTAAATTCCTTCCCCAGTATCCTTCCCACGAACAAAACGCGATCACCTGATACAACGCCACCCGGAGTATCTGAGTTAACCCCGAGTTTCTTGCACCTCCCGCGTCCTTCAGTGATTCTTTTTTTTATCCTGCAACTTTTGCCACCGTTTCCATGACTATTAAGCTTCCTTTTCCGCGGTATAGCTTTCCAGGCAGTGCTCCCGTCGTCTATGCGACCCGACAGCGCGCTCATGAAGGAAAATGAATCTAACAGTGTCTTCAGCAGCGGGCGTTTCGATAAAATTCAGGGATTTGCCGTTCTCGATATCTGCCACGACCCTAGAAAGCTCCTTACCAGTCGGAACACATACTGGCGACGCAGTTCCCCTCCTGATATTGGCTGGTCTGGCAGTGTCTTCTCTAGAGCTCTGTCTCGGCGATGTGGACCTTTGACAGTGGTCAAGGTGGGTTAGTGCCCGGATGAGAGGAGCTCAGCGGCGGGAACGTTGTTGAGGGCAAAGAACTACGGCGGCTTCGTCCGCTGCCGATTGAATAGTCTTGACGTTTTCGATTACTGCCACGACCCTGGCAAGCTCCTCACAGTGCAGAAAGTAGAATAGAGAGGTAGTTTCCTCCCCTGATAAAGGCTCGTCGGCCTTTGTCTTCAGTAGCGCTCTGTCTCGACGATGTGGACCTTTGACAGCGTGCGAGGTTGGTTACTGCCGGGAAAAGAGGAGCTCAGCGGCGGGAATTTTGTCAAGGGCTAAGAATTTTGGCGGTGTCTTCTGCTGCGGAGTTAATTACCTGTCAATTTGACGGAATAAGATGGGGGAGCGGTCGCAGTGAATGGGCGTTTTGATAAATGTCCGGGAATCAGCAAAGTCTTGACGTTTCCGATATCTGCCAAGACACTGCCAGGCTCCTTCTTGCGTAGAACAAAATATCGAATGCGTTACAGCCAGCGTCCCGAGGACGATTTCTCGCCCTTTAAGACACCGGAAACGCTGATAGCGGCGGCGCGGTTGAATCCGTAGAAAATGTCACAAGAAGGATTATTCCTTCTTTTGAGATTGGCTTCTACGGACTGCTACGATCGGGTGCGACTTGATTTGGAGCGGGTGAAGGAAGCAGTGCTATATTTCGAGTCGCTTGTGAAGAGCTCTGAGTGGATGATTTTATGACGATACGAAGCCGGGAAGGATAGACGCGGCGACTTCGCTTGAGGAACTGAAGGCAGCAGTGTTGAAGTTTGCGGTCGGGCGGTTGCGTCCGTAGAGGCTGTCCCGAGATGGATTTCTCCGTCTTTGAGATTGGCTTCTACAGGCAGCGAGGACCGGCGGCGAATTCTCTTGAGGCAAATGGCGACAGCAGGTTCAACAATTGGGGCGCGGTTGCGTCCATAGAAGCTGTCCCGAGATGGATTTCTCCGTCTTTGAGATGGACTTCTACGGGCAGAAAGGACTGGCGGAGACGTTAACTGGGACCGGGGAGGATAGACGCGGCGACTCGACTTAAAACAGCGCACGACAGCGGCGGAAGTTTCTGATGGGCCTGTGAATCAGTGCTGGAGGAAGAGCTACTGAGGATTCGACGTCGCGAGGGACACCAGTCGAGAGGCGGAGAAGGGTGGAGGTTTCGAGCTAGCGCTGCGACGAGAGGTTCCGAGGACACACGAGCGCGAGAAATTTGGGGTGGATGTTTTTGGTCCTTTTCGTGCTGCCGCAGCTTACAATCACTCTTCGCGATCTTGGAGCTCGTGTTTATTCTTGACTTAATATTAATCGAAGGACGCTTTACTTACTGTGACTTGTTTCTGTATTTCTGTTAAGTACTTAACACTGCTGCGGTACATATCGCATTATAAGCAATATTATAGCTCAAATATCGTTCGAAATATTATAGCTATAATATAGCTATAATATTTCGAACGATCTTTGAGCTATAATATTGCTTATAATGCGATATGTACCATATTTCGCCCAGATATCTATATATTATATAGATATCTGGGCGAAATATCATATAATGCAACGATTGGAAGAAATGCAGAACCAAACCACAGCAGCAGTGTGAGTGAAACATCTAATAAGGCAGTACTTGAACCAATATTCTATTCTGCCATTTGCCACCTGACGGCCCTTAGTCGGTACAAGGTGTCGATCCGTCTCGATGAGGAATAAAACTACTAGAGCTTCCTGCTTCATTTGCTACTAGAATAGAGCAGAAAGCTCTAGACGGTTCCAATAAATTAGCAATTGCTAGTCCCAAAAAGCCGTAGATTTTATTAAGGATGCGGTGCGCCGCTACGTGTCGATCTTTGCCGCATAACTTTCATAGGAAGTAGCCAATCCTACTGTGCGGCTCACAGCGATGCACAAAAATTTAGCCATTTTGAGAAAGTTCGCAGAGTCGCGCTTAGCCGTATCGTGCCGTTACATAACACGCCGAGCTTGTCGACGCAACGTCATATGCAGCGCAACGCCAGCCAGATGGAATGCACCATGCTCAACGCCGCATTGAGATGTCTGCTCTACACTAACTGGTGCTAAGCGAGCCCTTCCTTGGCGCTTCGGCAGGGCTGCAGCTCATGCTAACCAGCTTTATGTTGCCTCTCATAACCTCACTGCGGTGCTGAAGATGCAGACCTCCTCCTGGTCGCGTTTAACGAGTCGTCAAAAGTAGCTGAGAGGAGAAATGCGGTCGAGGTAGAGGCGGGTGTGGCTTTTAGAAAAGGGGCTGGGGCGGAGAGAGGAAGAGCGACGGATGTCGGTGATGGGGGGACCAACGGCACAGCAGCAGGTATGGGGAGGTGAACTGTGACACATAAAGGCGCCGGTGAAATCAATAAGCGCAGAGTAGTGAGTCGGATCTTCAGAGATGACAATCTAAAAATGGGGATATTTTTATTCAAACAACTTTGCGAAATAGTTGACAAGATTCGCGAATCGTCCGCGGACGGCCTGCCGGCTGGCCGGCTCGACCATTTTTGGAAGTTTGGGATTCAGTTTCCCTGAAAATAAGTACTACGCTATAATGAAAATTTCGTTACGCATTTTAATTTTAAAAAATCTACTTTCTGCAAGGTGCATCTCGTTTCGAGCCAAAACTCTTCTTTTCAGTAAACGGTGTAAATTTGGTTACTAACCACATACATAGTATGTAACCCCCACGAAATGTCTATAGACATTTCGTGGGGGTTACATACTACACGCTATAGCGTTAAGGCTTCTTAGACTGATCTTTGAATTCCTTCCTCGGATACGGAGAGTACCAGCTACCATTAATAAGAGATGCAGCCATATTCTCGTTTGGCAGTGCTATCCGCGAAATATCCGAGAAATTCTGAAAAGAAGGGTAACATCAGCTTACTATAATATAGCATAGTATACTATATTTATGGTAAGCTTATTATTAAATACACTGTATGCGGCAGGATAATATTATTATCCTGCCGCACACCATGTATATAATATGAAGTACGATAAATGTGGAAGAAACATAAAATATATTTTTGCAAGCTGACGATACTCTTCTTTTAATAAGTTCACGGAGAGCATTGCCTAACGAAATCGTACGCTTTAGTGCAGCCTTGTCCCAACAACCATCCTTCGCTATAAGTTCGAACCAAAAAAAGCCTCAATCGTGAATTGGTTGTGTTAACGATCTTTGAGCTTGATTAAAAATTAAAAACTACGTGCCATGTCGTGCGCATCTGATTCCAGATCAAATGTCATTTACAAAATTAAGGCTGCCTTCGTGCTCGACGTGAACTTCGTGCCTTATTTTTGTAATTACATGTAGTCGCGAATGAGATGTGCTCTAGGCAACTTGCCCAGTTTTGAAGATATATCGGTTGACAAGGTATACATATTGCTCACCCACAAGTATACTTATCCTTTTATAACAAAAATACAAGGGGAGATCGATTGGAAACTCCTTTTCTTCCTTGTTTGGTACAAAGAGGAGGTCGGACCCTAACGACCGAGTCCTCTCTTGGTATATTGATGGGACTGCGCGAAAACTCAAGATCAAGACTCGATTTGCAATAATATTGTGGTCGACCAGTTCTCTACTTTTGAGAAAAATCACTTAGATATCCTTCGGTCAGGGGCTATATAGTTGCTAGTGGTCGACCAAGGTCGATGTTTCCGAAAAGTAAAGCACTGGCCGGCGACTGCTGTGCTATTTAAGTAAATCACTGGTTGATTATAATATACTGGCAAAAGGAGTCTTGATCTTAAGCGCTCGAGCAGGGCACTATTTTAAATCTTAGTTAAACCTATAGTTGAGCAGTAGTCGACCGCTGCTATCGAATTCGATCGGATCAAAACGAAGGACTAACTCCTGGATGCTCGACGATTTGGCGCTGGCCCACGTACTGCCAAATGCTCTTCAAATGTTGTGATCTCGTCTCCATTCCTGTCTGTAATTTCCAGCGCCGTATTATAATGCGACGGCCATGCTTTTCACCACGTTCTAAGGGGCCGGAACGGATCTATGTCATTTTTGATGTGTCGCTTGAATGTGTAGCATCGATCCCTGATCAGCGCTCTTTAAAGATGGAATTGGATGCTTCAAGACGCAATCCGCAGCTGAGGATGGGCTGTGATAGTTACACACAGGGGCAGAGAGGAAAAACTCTATGTATTTCTCTTCATTCCTTTGTGTAAAGTATGTTCTGCGAAGCTTCTGTTGCATCTCGCCGTCAAATTCTTTCCAGGACATGTCGACACGCGGGCCCACCCGGAGTGCTCGTCGACGACTCGCCGGTGGCTCAAATTTGTGGGCGGGACGGCGCACGACAGCGCAGAGGATCAAATGCGCAGGCCAGCGGCAAAGTGACTGCACACAAACGGTGCAGGGAGGCGAATGGGTGGTGCAGGAAAAACGCGCCGGCTAAGGGCCGGGCTATACAAGTCCATGCAGACGCAGTCGCAGAGCTGCGCACGGAGGTGATAAGACTCACACGGCGGATACGCACGACGGCCGCGTACGGCCGATAACGTCGGCCTTGCATGGAGGCGCTTGTCGGGGAAGGACGGCGCAGGGCCAAGTAGCAGGGTGGCACATGCCCTGTAACTTCCGTGCAAGCGAGCCACACTAGCGCGTCGCCGCGCTAGCGTGCTACGCGAGCGCGCCAGTGGCGCTTGCACGGAAGTTGGAAGTCCGCGATCGCGGCCCTGCGCAGCGCGGACCTGCACCGCGGCGAAGCGCGCTTGTTTTGTGCCACAGTGGCGCACTAGCGCAGACGATAAGAATAAAACGTTTAAGATTTATAGGCGAGTAACGGTAAAAACCCACGCTTAAAACGAGGGAAACAGATTTTCCACTGCTAGAAAATGTCTTAGTGTAATTTAGCTTAATGTTCGTTTACACAAGAAAGCCTCACGTGCAGGCATGGACCCCTCTGCAAAATTGCAGATGTTGCAGTTTGGACCAGTTCTGCAAGGAATACTGGCTCCAGTCTGCAAATTTGCAGACTGAAGTAGAATCCTTAATTTTAATTGTTTTGGAAG
>JAULCF010857900.1:0-18667 GCA_032361265.1 Devaleraea mollis | reverse complement strand
TGGTGTGTGTTTTCGTTCGTTTGGTGTCTAGTTTATTCCATTGGGCTCAGTTAAGCTGAGCCCACTATATATAACAGCGTTTTGCAAGAATAAACTATTGCACGGCAGTAAATAACTAAAGTAAGGAGATGATAGTAATCATGAATACTACTGAGTCAAATTCCGACTTTCTTGTGGCGAAACACTGTTAAATCTGGTTCGGCCTAACAGCAACTCACAATTGTACGCGACTTGTGATTTCGCTAAAAGAGTTCCACTGTAAAACTACGTGATACCACGTGGTTGCAGAATACAAATCTTGACAACTAGAGAGAGAGAAGTGACAGATGTGAGTATATT
Organism: Devaleraea mollis; assembly: GCA_032361265.1. NCBI lineage: Eukaryota > Rhodophyta > Florideophyceae > Palmariales > Palmariaceae > Devaleraea > Devaleraea mollis. Next base: position 18,328 of record JAULCF010857900.1, on the reverse strand, counting down.
CTAGGCGTAGGTTCACGGCGAGAGAGTTTTGTGCCCAGGAGAGAGATTCTTTAGTGTTGATGTCGGTACCCATATCCTCCTGAGGCCCAAGGTGAGCACGTAATGTACTCAGCCGATTTTATTGTTTGGCGGTCGAATACGGTTCTCAGGGTACTGTCTATAAGTACATTATAATGTAATAATAATATTATAATAATATTATGAGAACGCCAGAAACTCGGTCGTATTGAGCAGTCACGGTGAGTGACGCACGGCTCGTGTGTGCCGATGTTTGAAGTAGCTTCATTTATGAAGTCTCTGTAAGCAAAACGCTTAGGTGTGCTACCACGTTACCTGTACATCAGATACTTGATACTCGCCTCTTCCTCTTCCGTCAGATTTGAGGCGGAGAAAAGCATATTCATACGCTGGGAAAGCCTTCGGTGCTGCCGGAGGAGAAGTCAATCGACCTCATCAATCGCTGGAGTCATATTTTCAGAGGGCACAAATTTTGCCAAAAAAAGCACAATGTACTGCTGATATGGTGCGCCGTGCACATTTCGCTACGTTTTCTGTTCTTGCAACTAGGGACATATTGAGTCCAACAAAGATCGAAATGAAGGTGACATAACAAACCAAAGAAACGGGATTTTCGCTCCCCACTCTACCTTCTTTTAGATGACAGTGCCAGTTACTGATGCATAATTGCTATCGTGAAAGAAAGTATCGCTTACGGCCTAGGGCTCGCAATTGGACATGATGGCTTTACGCAAAGGAAAAATCCAGGAGAATTTGCTTTTGTTTTACTCAAGATGATGTAGTACGTTCGAAAGTGACAGAAGACCTTCCAAGAGAGACTTCATTCGTTTCCACGTGGAGGCGCTGTCAATCGCACTCGTCAGCTTAATTTTCGTTGAATCAAATAGCCTGTTCACAGATTCAGTCCACTTATCATTAAAGTCATCTTTTCTAAAGATAAACTGTTTTCCAGGACTAGCTCAGGTATCAGATATGCATACCCAAAGCAAGTATCGGGAAATAGTTTCAGGGATCGTGGGGAAGTATTCGACCCACCCTGCGAGATCAACTTCCCTCGTGTGTCTTCTAAAGCATGGAGAACGTTCTTTTGGCCCTTTACACAATCAACGCTGTTTTTATCCTCCTGAAGGGCGGACTTAATTTCAGGAAGCAGGGCTGTATCTTCACAAAGAGGTTCCAAGCAATGGACAACGCAACCAGCAGTCACGAGTTTTGGATTCTTTTCTTCGACGATTCTCATGGATATCAAATTGCACGACACGTTATCGCTCACCACTCCAGTGTACGTCTCCTCAACGTTCATAAATCTATCCGCTGCACCCTCCTCAAGCTTTTCTAAAAATAGCTTCAGCATAGAACTATCCCGACTTACGCGCACCTTTGGGATCGAGGCATTTTTAAAGCACAGTGCTCGCAACTGCTTCCCTAAAATTAATAACGTGGCCACCCTCTTCGCCCTTTAAACCTTTAAAACTAAAAGTTGGCTTACTCTCTCCTTGAAATCCTATCAAATCGTTCATTTCCTCCTTTTCTTTGACATAAAGCGCTGGTATATCAGGTTCGCGCATGGTCTGATTTCAAAGTCGTGCGCATAATTAAGTGATGGACATAAATCCTTGAAGAGCTTATGGTAAACGATCTCCAGAGCCAATCCCAACCCGCAGAGCAGTCGAGCCAAAGCACTTCTTACAGAATTATTTCTATTCCGTTCATATTGATCCTTCGGAATGACCCTAGGTGTCGCCTCCCCCGAGTCCGCTTCCCCACTGCAACTGCCGTCACTGGGTCCGAGTTATCTTGTCCCAAGAGCTCTTTATTGGAGGCCAATAAATGATCTTCCATTTTATCTGGCGGCTTGCAATGGCGAAGGATATGATCGTAGCAGCGATTCGCCTGGAATTGATACGATTCCTTAATATTCTCATTGCTCCCTTTCGCGCCTTTGCATATGATGCAAACAAAAGATTCCTCGATATTCTTCGGAAAAGCGTTGCCAACCACTAGGAGTGCGTGGATAAACTTTTCAAAAATAATTCCGCACCAAAGGCTCTGACCTCTCTCCCTTAGGGCCCTTGCCGGTCACTCCACTTCACTGCCGAGACGGTTTGTGTGGAAGCACTTCCGCTCAATCGCGTTTAGCGCTAGCTTGATCGCACATGCGCGTCTTTAACGTATATATCCATACGCTGTCGATGCGTGGATTTCGCGGTGGGATCTGACTCCGGTATTCTTGATTGGGCGATAAGGTAGTCGGGTTCTCGTCTCTCGGCTTGTTTTGAGCTCCGCTTTCGAGTTTTGGGGAAACGTAATGAGTGATACCGCGATGCAGTAGGCTACCGCCGTGCCGATATACGCATCCAGCTGTCCACTGCATGTGCTTTTGCGTGACCCTTGCTGGAGTATCCATAATGTATATCGAGATTGAGAGAAGGTTTTTACAACTTATTATGATGCAGGCCGCTGTAGCTGTTACAAAGTCTGGTTACTAAGAACAAGTCCTTTCCCTTACTACACAGAGCAATTAAGCTCACTACAGTACCACTAATAGGGTGATGAGTAGCTATTTTCTAAAAAAGTGTGCGGACTGTCATGGCAGATGCAACGATCATGATCTGTGATGCGTCATTCATCATCGGTCATCTCTTATGACACTCTGTGCTTTTTATTTACTCAAGAAGGGCGGTTTTCAAACTAAATAATCTAGTCATCATGTGACAAAGGTGTGATAAGCGTATGATAAAAGTATGAAAACGTTAATTTTTCCTATGGCGAAAAGCCGTGCATGTTTTTGCTTATTACTGTATACGTGTATTATACATTATGAAAAATACAGAAAAATACGGCTTGGGACGGTAGTTGTCTAGGTGTGGGATGATTATCCCCACGAAGAGATAGCTAGAGAGATATCTAGAGAGATATCTCTAAGGAGATGGCGCATTGGGATAACGCTTACAAACAGAAAGTAAAGTCCGACCACGACCGGTCCGGCGCTTCTCATTATCCTACTTTCAATCTTTGCAATCAAACTACATCGATATATTATCCTCAAATTACAAAGACAGTTTACCTGAAAACTACAACAATAGTTTATCTGAAGAAAATAACGAAAAGGAACCCAATTTTGATGCATGGCGGTGGCACGCTATTAACACAGTCTTTAGAAACTGTACACTCATCATCACCCTCAATACAAACACGAATTGTAGCGCGTGATAGGAAAAGACCTCATACCAACTCGAACAAATAGACAAAACAACCCAAAAAACTCCAGGCGTTCGTCACCAACGCGAGTGGCAGCGCCGATAAGAAAAGATATCCAGCTGGGAGAGAAAAGCTTACAAATATGTAAACTACTTTTCAGCAAGAATAAACAGCAGGTGCAACTACGATTGCACCAGAAAGAGTATTCATGGTACGTCACTGACATGCGTATTGACAGAGGAGCTGCTGTTAACCTCTGACGGATAATGCTAATTAACTTTATCGGTCGGAAACATCTCAATGCATTTTAAAAAGCTAACATATCTTTTTCAACTGTCAGAATATATAAGGTAGCTGACCTATTGTTTATTCATAGTTGTCAAAATCAAGATTTGTGGCGGAGCAGTTTAGAAATGAGAGTATTTTCCCTAATCTGAAAAATAGATACAGCCATTTCAAACTTTTTGCTCCAAAACTACCACCGACTAGTTAGCTCGTCCAGGAGCTGTAGGTTCGAGCCAGTTGTTGATTGCCACTTCATAAAAGTCAACAACTGGCCTGTGATTGGATGGCAAGCAATGGGCTGACACCGATCTTACCTGATCTAAGGTAATAAAGTGCCTCTCTATAAATATCGGCGGGAAAAGTCTAAAACTACCACGGTTTCTAAAAAACGGCTTACCGTAAGAAATCTCGATAACCACAATGTGGTGTCGTAGAACTTTGGGACGTTTTATAGCTCAATCGAAAGCTTAGGACCCAGCGCACACTACCCAATGCCTAAATCGAAAAAGTTGGAATGTACCCAAAAATCTCATTTCTAAAATCTCCGCCAATTATTTGGCGTTCTGTGAAATCTGTCATCGAGACATTTATTGTCACGGCTCAAAAGAGTTCCACTATAATTAGTGTTAATGACGTGTGAATGTCATAAGTAGTAACGCTTCTCCCGCTTTTGCGTGACTCACATCACACTCATAGCACCTAGATTAGTGCATTGAGAATAGTATATAAAGAGCTCAGCTTAACTGAGCGGAAGGATTAAACACGAGAACAAGAGATTAATCAGACAACCAAAAGAAAAATAAGTCACGAAGCCTAAAGCCCTTTAAAGACGGAAGGAGTTTACTTGGAACTCGTGCATAACATCAAGCGTGGTCTACTAAATGACCCACCTGCGTGAAGAGAAAATAGCGCCGTAAGCGAGAGGTGGCCACTAAACGCCTGCGTGACGAGAGTACCTGAGAAAGGGCTAAAAAAGTCCCGACTTGACTACTTCTGTCTTTACGAGTCGGTAAGTCTAACTCGGCACTTAAAAGTGAAACACGGCAATACTGAATGGTAATTCTTAGGTCGACCTATATAAGGATCCTTATTTAGGCTTGAATTACGCTCTTAAATTAAACCTTAACGACTCTAATCTAATTAGTGGTCCGTTATAATGAACGGTTATTAGTCTACTGTAAGCTGAATGTAACACGAAAAGAAGGATATTAATCGTAACTTATGAAAAGCTGAATGTAACATTCCCCCGATTGATACTCAGTCTTTCGTCATTATGACACTGGGAATCCGATGTTGATCATTAATGTTCAACATCGGATTCCCAGGGTCATAATGACGAAAGACTGAGTATCAATCGTGGGGATTTATCGTCTATTTTCAGAATAGTTATTTGTTTCAGCGGATTTTTTGATTTCATTTGCTCGTGAAGAAAACCATACCAAGATTTGTGATCCTGTATCTGCAGCTATGTGTTCACTTTCCGTTAAGGTATGAGTTACTGTTGCTTGTCTTGAGTTTTCCAATACTAGCACTATTCCCTAGGCTTTTACTAGGATTCCAGACACTGAAGTCTTGTATCTGTGTCTGCTGAATAATTGGAATCAGTGTAGCATGACACTTCCAGTGGCCCCTTGTGAACATATGTCAATCCGTCATGTTCGAGAGATATCTTAGTATCGGTTTGATTGCCTCCATGTGCCGTTCACACGGATCATGCAAATGTCTTCCCAAAATTCCAACAATGTACGCCAATCCAGAGGGGTATTTGCCATAAATCTGAGTGTACCCTCTGTACTTTGATACTTTTTCACATCCACAGTACTTTCATTTGATTTCTTTTTTGACATGTCTTCTGTTTTGACATTAGGCACACTTGTTGAATTTGCTCCATCCATTTCATTGCCCTTCAGTTTTTTTTGATTCGATAGGTGTAATCCTCCGGTTCCAAACTTCGTGATTTTTAGGCTAACATCCTGGAAACAGTGTGGGGTCTACTTTCCGTTTTTCCATTGAATTTTTCAATTGCCTCATTTGGTGACAATGTTGCTACCGTAATTTATTATGCATCTTTCATAGGCTGGACAAGTTTTTCCAACGTTTCCAGATTTTTGCCGTTACTAAAAAATCGTCGTTGTTTGCTTCCATTCGATGCAATTCCACTGTCTGTGTTTATCCAATACATTGATGATTCAGCCATGACCTTGTTATATCCGTTCAATTTTAACCAAAAATCTCGCCACGTATCCCACTGTTGATTTGCAGTTGGATCTCCTTGCATTGCACGTCTCATGGCACAAAACTTTCCAGGTGCTTTGAGAGTGCCATCTGATCTTGGCGTTTGCTTCATAGTGACACGAATGTTTCAATCATTCGGCGCTCTCGTATCTGCATCTGGGATTTCATAACTTTGTATTACGTGTCCCTCTGACACGGCGTCGGAAAGCAAAATCGTCTGGCAGCCTGCGATGGCATATGAAATGAAGTTCGAGTTTGATCCAAATGCTGTCCTGGCTTCATGATATCCCCTCTTATTGCACACCTGGCCTTATGCTTCTCTATACCACAAAATTAGTTTGTCTTTGCCTTGAATGTCACTGTGTATGGTACTGGTTTATCTGACGGCAAAGCATCCTCGTCTACCCAGGTTCGTAGCTCTGTGTCCCGCCTATCCAATTCCGCATCATGTGCTGCAACCCATTATTTTAAATATGGCCTTGTTCTAGCCTCAGTATATGTTTCTCAGATATTTCGTACTGTGCCTAACCTTTCCTTTTCCTTTTTCAGTCTTCTTTTTTTCTTTTAGGTTATGTATATTTGCTTTGAGTGCGCTTTGTATGTATGGCTTGCGTGCGTCTCCGACTATGCCACACTTGACGGGTTCACCTTTGATGTTCTTCTTCAGAGCTTTCTTCTTGGGCATTGGTTGCGTTGAGCCCTTCGCCATGCTATCGTCGGTGGCTTCGAAGCTCACTCCAGGTTTTGAATTGGGACTTTTATCGTGGTCATGTTTCTTCTCGACGCCATTTGTCTCAGGGATTTCATTGCTGTCCTGTGAATCTTCAGGCTCTTGATAGTCTTTGCATAGCTCTACTGGCTTGTTCGGCTGTTCTTAGTGCAGGATTAAATCTTTTACCCTCACTCTGGTGATCTTGTTGGAGACTGGCATCCAGATTTGATACAGATCTGTGCCTATCTTTGGTAAGTATCACGCTTCTTCTACCCTATTCTCCAATTTCTGTTTGAATTTCACGGCACTAACAGCGTTTCCATTTTCCCCATGGCAACAATGTTTCTCGACTTGGTATTTCAGCCTTGGGGCATTGTTTCTGAATGCTGGCGTTTGGGCTTGCTTCGAGCTTTCCTTGTTTGGCAGTTGCAAGATAGTTTGCCTTTATCTGCTGCATCCAATACTAAATAAGACCGAAATTCCTTGGGCAAATTTGGTGCTGCCGCCATGGCAGTGCGAGCAGAGGCCATAAGCTGGCAAAAAGAGGCTCTCAGCGAACGAATTCGAATGAGATGAGTTTGGTGCAGTGCGTGTTTCGTTTGTGCCGTTGCTGTCCAGGAAATATCGCAGTTCTTTAGTTTTCTGCTCTTTTGCACCATAAGTATGCAGCCTCTTGGCTTTCATGTCGCAAATTATTTGATTTTTTGCTAGTGAGCGCATCATTGCTTTTCCAGCTTGGCTTTTCTTGCGCATTATTTGTACGTCGGTCCATCCTGTACAATCGTCAACAAAAATCTGGACAAAATTGTTTCCTTCTGAATCGGCAGGTGTTATCGGCCATCTGTGTCTGATGATAATGCTTTTAGTAGCGAGTACCTGTTTGTTGCGACTGCTTTAATGGAGCCCTTGTTGCTTTACCTTGGCTGCACGGCGGACAATTTTTGTGTTCATGTCCTGCACTCAACTTTCTCATGTATAGCATGGCATCCGGGTATTATCTCCTGAACTAATCCAAGATTTTGACATGTGTACGGTTTGACACATCATGAGCTTTCTTTTCGTCTTCCGCTGGAGTTACACGAGGTCCATTTTTCTTCGTCGTAGTCTTCCAAGGGTTCTCTGAGATTTTCTTCTAGTAAGTCAAGTTGCGCATTATGACCTAATGACCTTTAGGCTTAGTAAATTTCTCTTTAAGCTTGCATGTATTGTCAATGCCTTTCTCCATGATGATGACTCCTCGTCCAAAAGTAGCTGAGGGGCCTATTAATAAACACGATTGTTTTGTGAATAATACTTTGTTGCCCTTCACCGAGATAAAGTATTCACCTAATGCAGGCCCTGCATTTGGTGAAGACTTTATCTCGGTGGCAAAACTAACAGATAAGGGCAACAAAGTCTGAGACTGGCATCCACAGGCACTATGAGGATGAGGTGAGCTCGTGCTGGCCATGCAGGTTAGTCTGCCATGCGCGAGATTCTGGCGTCTAGATAGACTTCAAGCGAGAGATCTTATTCTATTCATCGACGGGAAGGGTGCAAGTTTTGGCCGCCTATGAGTGTCAGAAAATTGCAGTCCTCCTCTTCTGGACTGCCCTGAAGATGGTCGATTGATTATGTACAGGATGTCGCAGGAGAAAGGGACGAGCAGGTCGTTGGTGGGCGCCACGACATGCTCTTCGTAGAGGGATGAAAGCAGAGGTGGTAGTTTCGCTGTCATAAAAGAGACAGGGCGCTGGTGCGGGAGCGCAGCGACAGCGCGCGCAGTGTCTGCCTTCGAGCCTACGTAGGCTTGGATGGAGACGACGCGGGCAGGGAGGAGTCCAAGCCCGTCTTCCTCACTGTCTAGGGAGGCCTGGACGTGGTCTGCCGGAGGGAGAATGGGGATTTCCGGCAGTAGGCGGTCTGTCCAGGAAGATTGCCGCGCGTCATAGTTGTCGAGCAGAGGCGTCTTCTTCTCGGTCGGAGTCGCGCGAAGAATGTGGACGACTTGGACGACAGACGCGCACATTAGATGCATATCCGTCGAAATGTGCGGGTCATCCATGTCGACGACAGTGGATAGAAGTTCGTCGACGCAGGTCATTTGCTCGCGGAGGAAGCCGGCGGCGAAGCCGTCGCTTCCGATGGGCGCACCAAGTACCTTGACGCCGGACACTGGATGGAATATTTCAGAGTCCGGCGGGGCTTCTTCCGCGAGGAAGGGGAAGGGCAGCGACGCGATCGCGGATGCGATCGTCATGCGGGGACTCGCGCGGCATCAAGAGCTACGCTTGATCGGCAGCGAGCCACCAGAGCTTTGACTTGTTGACATCAAGGTGGAAGCCTAGGGAGACGCCGACGTCCTTGAGAGTGGTCGTATTTTTGAATAGCTCAGGAATAGGGCCAATGAGCGTGCCGTCGTCGGTGCACCAGACGTTCAAGTCTAGGTCACAACTCTCTTCAAGCTCTTCAATGAGGGGCTAGATGACGAGCGAGAAGAGGAAAATGCCTAGAGGATCGCCTTGATGCGTCCCTTGAAGTGAGAGTATGAGATTTTCCCTGCAACAAGCCAGGAGACGCAGCCGTATGCCATGTGGACGTAGCGAGCGATGCAGGGGGCGTTTATAACTACGGCGTCTAGAATACTCTGCCTATATACCTCGTTAAAAGCATTGCGGGCGTCAATAAATAGAGCGGCCCTGCCGGGATCCCAGCCATGTGTTGCTAAGGTTTCGTGAAAAGCGTGAATTGCGACCTCTGTGCCGGCAGGGACGCCGTTGGCAATCTGGTGCGCAGCGAAGTAGTTCCGCGTGCCTGGAAAAGCTAGTTTCATTAGACAACATGAGACTAGGCTACGAGCTACGGTACCTATGAAGATAGGTCGGTACTTTCCATTCGGCTTCTAGCACGCGAGGAGTTTCGCCCCGGCATGCTAATTGACAGCCTCGGCGCTCGCTCCGCCCTCAGCCATAAGGCAAAAAAAATCATGGAAGGCGGAAAGCCCTGAATGCTCGCGCGCTTCGCCCGTGCGAGGGCGAACGAGGGGCTTCAGGTGCGGCACATGCATTCCGTCCGGGCCTGCCGCGAGTGATCTTCTATCATGAGAAGCACTCGCTTCAGTAGTTTCCGCGATGGCGTGGTAACGGGGGGCGGAGAGGACGGCGGAAGGATAGCAACGGGTTCATCCTGCGGGTGCAAGTCGCGGAGGGCTACGAGGGCTACGATAAAGTCCTCGTATTCCAAGTCTGCTGGGCTGGAATTTATGGGGACACGGAGAGAGCGGCGATGCTGAGCTACTTGGGCGAGTTCGCGCGCTCTCTCCACGCGCTTCTCCACAGCCGCTTGCTCGCGAAGCTGCTTGGACAGGGCGGCAGGATGGCGCTGCAGCCAATACTGCTCATCTTTGGCGCCGTCGACATCCTCATGCCAGAGCTGAACGATGTCGTCGCCGCCTGCTGTAGCTCTCCCAATGCCCCATTGTGGTGCCCATGTGGACCGCTCTCCGCATTATGCCGCTGCACGGAGAGAGAGCGCGTTAGTAAAGAAGGACCCGCATGTTCTCTCCCTGCCTCGGGTGTCACCTTCCCATCAGCGTGGAAGCAAGCAGGAAAGGCTTCATTACTCACACAGGAGCCTGCTTTCCCAGCCGGGATTTCCTCGTTCGGAGACTTCCAAGACAAATCCAGATGGCGATTTCCTGAGAGAAGGAGAGGGGCCGAGGGAGGGTGAGGAAGGATCGAAGCAGAAGACGGCGTGTACAGGTGGAGGCATTCTGTTGGCGCGTCCGACGTCAGCGCGTTGGCGAGAGGGTTGGGCGCGACGTGAAGAGAAAACATTCGGAGTTACGAGGACGCGGGAGGCGCGTCTCGCATGGAGGCGTCGTCTTCGGGGACTGGGGGCGGTGCGTTGCTTTTTCTGCTGACGTTTGCGGCCGAAGCGGCGACGTACGCTCCATAACAGCGCGGAACCAGGTGGAAAAAGAGGACTTCACGTCTACTACGATAGTAGTCCAGGCGCCGCCATTGGGGCCGATGAGCCAGTTAGTGCCTTGCGTAGTGGCGAGAAGCCATTCGCTGAACTGCCGCTCGGCGCGGGGTGCGGGGAATGCTAGCCATTGAAGTCCGTAGAGGGTGGAGAGGATGTCTTTTACCGCTTTGTCTGCGGATGGGCGCTCTTTGTCTGAGATGCCGTCGTGTTCGCGGCCGAAGAGGAAGCGTGGGGGAGCGACGCATGGCTCGACTGGAGAATCCCAGCCGAGAAAGAGAAAGGCCTCTTCAGTCACCGCAGCGGCAGAGGAGGGCGCACTGTCGGTGGGGCTGGGACGTGACGCGTTGCGGGATGCGTCAAGACGGGCAGCGCGGTCCGAGGAAGAAGTGTTGGCAATGGCCTTTTCTTCAGCTGGTGTCGGTTCAGTAGTCGAAGCGACACTGGTACTCCTGTCGGTATCTTCGTCTGGGGTACCGTCGGTATCGGTAGCGCTACCGATTCCGGTGGAGGCGGTGATGTCCTGGGGAACGTCATCGGCTGGGGACCCGACTTAATCATTCGCGCGGGTGGCAGTAGCCGCGACGCGAGCTCGTGTTCTTTCTCCTTAAGCAGCAGCGTCGGATACGCCCGGGATATCGCGGAGCTTCATGTCACAGGCGCAAAGCGCCACTGCGCAACGGGGTGAGCATCGAGAAGGTTCGCCGAGGTCGTGGAGTGGGCAAGGGCGTCAAGTTTTTCGGCGATCTCCTCGAAACGCCAGAGGAGGAGGGCAATGTCAGCGGCAAGAATGGTCACGAGGACCATTGAGGCGAGAGGAATCTCGGGCGTCCGCGTCCCAATTCTGCGAGCGTGTCGCGGAGCTCTTTTTCAACCGCTGTGTCAAATAAGAGGGCAGTGTATCCTCTGGATAGCACGCAGGGGTGAGAACTCTCTGATTGATGTTAGCGATTTCAAGGCCTCAGAGCGCGCGGCACAGCGGAGGAGAGGGCCGAGAATAGCTTTCCCGTCAAAGTAGAGGACGTCGCCTTTGGCTTCCTTGTGGCCAATAAAGTAGACGGACCAACTACTGTGCTTCGGGACGCGATCGCCGAGGACCTTGTGGAGAGGGTCGAGGGCAAGGGAGGATTTGTAAAGCTCCGTGAGGGTTATGGCAGCGTACTCGAAAGCGACGACTTCGTTGCGGGGCTTTTGGACTTCTTCGCTGGAATGGAAGCGGAAGGGCGCGCGGTGGATATCAGCGAGGCTGAGGACATCCTCGCGGGAGGCCTCGGCGGCGAGTTTGCGTTCGCGAGCGAGAGCGGCTTCCACTGACTTTCGGGCTTTCTCGTCACGCTTGGCCTGCGCCTTGGTGTCCGCGACGCGTTTGCGCTCGTCATTCGTGGCACGGGCGTCAAGGCGCTTCTGTATGAATGCTTTCGTCTGGGGGTTGGCGCTATGGCCGCTTCCTAGTCCACCGCGACCGCCGTTACGAGCTCCGCCTCCGCGGACTCCGCTTCCATTGAAACGAAACCCCCTTCAGCGTTACTTCCATGGGGACGGGCTCCGCTATCGCGGCCTCCGTTTCCATCTGCGCGTCCATCACGTCCATTAATTTCATTATACAGAGCTTCTCCGCTTCCGCCTCCACCTGCGCCTCCACGTCCAAGGCGTCCGCCCCGACCCACGTGCGTCTAGCCGGCGTTGAGTAACACCTGGCCAGCTTCAGGGCGTCATGCGCTGTCGCGCGTGTCGCCAGCGATGTCGAGAACAGCGGCTCCAAGGACTTTGGTGGTTACAGCAGCGCCGATGTCGTCGGTAGAGACGGCAGCGCCGACGGCGCCGGAGGTGTTGGAGACGTCTTCGGGGTTGTTCCCGACGTCTTTGGGAGCGTTTCCGACGTCGCCTGCGCGTCCACCGTGGTTCGAACGAGAGCTCTCGCCACGGCGCGCATAATTGGCCCAGCCATTTGTTACTATTATCCCTTTGCTATGGAAGAAGGGCTCGCGTTTGTCCCAGATTCCTTATGAGGAGGCGCAGCATGAGAAGCTGATAACAAGGAAAATAATTCATTTTTAATTGTCCAGCGCGTACCGTATCGTTGGCTGAATGACTAAAGGAGGTTTTCCACCTGATAGGGCGGTTTTCAACCTTCGGGTACTTTTGTTATGTTGAGTTTATGTTGGGACAAGGAGATGTGGTCGACAAGCAGGAGGATTAGCCTCAAAACTATAGGAAGTATTGAGACCATGTACCGCTGTATTAATTTACATAGCACTGCTTTAGGGTGTAGAGCGCAATACTACTTAACTAGATTTAGCTTGACTGCAAATGATAAAGTCTTCTAACGTTCATGAAAACACTTTCGCCAAAGTTTAAAAACCCACATGCTCGGGTGGCGGGTTGGCAAATTAGGCTAATTTAATTAGCAGTTCTAGATCTGCTAATTTTAATTAAATATTTGCAAATATGAGAAGAGGACAAAGTTGAAATTTTAAAACGTACGACTTTATCCTCTTATTTGCTTGCACACACTTGACTGGCGTCTACAGCGGAAATAAAAACAGCAATGGCTTGAACTATTATCCAGTTGGCCTTGCATGTCACGCTCTCTAGCTGATATCCTTGCCTCTGCTTTATCAGCTTAATGTCCTAGCGAGAGAGGCAATTTTAATATCGCAGAAAGAGAAAAGTCGTAAAGCATTTTGACATGGTGCACTATGAATCATGCCAAATTGCGGCCTCACCATTTTGCAGCGTTCACGATGGGTACGCTGCAAAATAGCGAGGCTAAAAATTGCTACTTCAAAACCATGGTGGTCTACAGGACAGCAAGAACGTACTCCGAAGACATGAGCCCAAGAAAACTAAGCTATACCGACGCGAGGCGTCTCAGAGAAAGTAAGATATGCCATATCCTGTTTTCTCTGAGACACGTCGGTATCATCCCCAGCAACTGGCCAGCAAGCCCGGACTTCACAATAAATCTCCAAAATTTCTGAGACATGTAGTCAGTATTATTATTAGACTAGTAGTCTATACCGGGCTAAAACTGGATCTGTAGTAATCATATGATGAATATATATTAAGATATAAATCTGGGTTTTAACCGCTGCTCCGAACCGTGCATCTACATGCGCCAGAAATTCTGCCGTAAGGTAAAAACAACCTTCTGAATGTACATTCTCAACTTATGTTGAGAATCGCTAGCTAGACACTGGTGTCTAGTTAATTAATTTGAACTACGGAGAAGCAATCTACGCAGCCCAGAACTTGATATAGGCCATCATGGCTATGATAACGTATGGTATGGCCCATAGGAACTTTGATACTCCACTGGAGCGGGGAGTTGAACGTTTTTTTCATTTTGCACTTGAGTGTACTCCAAGCTTGCGCCTCAATCGTACATAGTGCTTAACTCAACCGCCTGCGACAACTACTAGTCAAAAATGAATATAAATCGTGGCAATTTGAATGTTGAAAATGGGTATGCCCAATTGGCCAACTTACTAGATGGCCAACTTACTAGATGGCTAATTGGGCATACCATACTACAACTACGTTGGCCAATTGAGCACACCATACTAACTAGTACTTGGCCAACCCATTTTCAACATTCAAATTGCCACGATTTATTATACTCCTTTTTATAACCGCTTTCGAAAAAGATCGAGGAAGTCGATGGCAAAGAGAGGAGGTTGATTTTAATTACTGACGTTAAAATATTCAACTGAATTCAAAGACGAACGATTAATGTATTCAGATTAAAATTCCGCCACCATTCGTTTCAGATCACGATCTGAAATAACTTTCGAGATTTGAGCTACGAGATGTTTTGAAAGTGAATGACAGCCACGCATTCTGCTGGAAAATTATCCAGGTCGATTGCGTTGGTCGGTCTCAGGGCTTGAGATTAGGGTTTTTATAGCTGGCCTTCGGCTCTATTTACCTAGGACAATTTCAGTCTTAGGGTTAACGAGGGTGCAAACATGTGACCGCTTTTTCGCCTTAGAAGTGAGCAAGAGCTGCCTCTAAAGCAAGTTAAACAAGTGGATCTCGGTCTTGAGTCGTTGGTTTATAGAAAAAGTAAATGCTGCGCTTGGATTATTGGAACTGAGGTCGGCGCGGAAAAAACGTGAATAGAGTGGAGCCAAAAGCCATCCTTTAGTTAGGGACCGTTGATTTGCCTGCAGCTTGCAGCCTTGTTACATGCAGTTTTAGGGTGATTTCTATGGCACTTGCACCACAAAGTATTTAACCTTCCCCTCCCCTCGCGATCTACCGTATCATTCCACAGTCCAAGGATTGAGACGATTCCCGGTGCTCCCAAGCCTTCAACCCCAAACTTTCCTCTCGCCAACCGCCATGTCTATGCCTGCCTTTGCTCCAATTGTTGCCGCCCTGCCCCGCACGTCATCGACGGCGTCCAACACCTCCGTAGCCGGCTCAAGCTTCCTGGGCGCTCGCCCATGTCTTCTCACCGCGCCTGTCGGTGCCGTGCGCCACGCGCAAGCGCCGCGCATGCAGGGCGCGCCGACGCTTCCTGCTCCGACCGCCACCCAGAAATATGACTACATCATTGTCGGCGCCGGCGCCGCCGGCTGCGTGCTCGCGAATAGGCTTACCGAGGACTCGAGCAAGCGCGTCCTGCTCCTCGAAGCTGGTGGTAGTGATGCGTCTTTCCACATGCGCGTTCCCCTCGGCTTTCCATATCTTTTGGGAAGCTCCAAAGACTGGGCCTACGTCACCGAGCCGGAAGCAGAGCTGGAAAACCGACGACTTTACTTCCCGCGAGGGAAAGTGCTTGGAGGGAGTCACAGCATTAGCGTCATGCTATATCACAGGGGAATCGCCCGCGATTTTTCAACCTGGCCTGCGGGGTGGAATGCGGACGATGTGCTCCCATATTTCCTGAAGTCGGAGAGGCAGACGAGTCGGGAGAAACGCGAGGAGAGCGAGGTTCATGGTAAGAGTGGCCCGCTGACGGTCAGTGATCTTGCCTGCGTTAATCCAATGTCGAGCGCGTTTATTACTGCGGCCGAGGAGACCGGTATTGGAAGAAACGATGACTTCAATGATTGGAGGAGGGATCAGGCTGGTGCTGGTCAATTCCAGGTCACGCAGAAGGACGGGGTGCGCGTGAATCCGAACTCGGCGTATCTCGAGCCGGTGAGGAGGAGGAGGAATTTGACGGTGCTGACTGGAGTACATGTGGAGAAGGTGCTATTTGACAACAGCGGCGGGGAAGGGCCGAGGGCTGCTGGCGTCCGCTTCGTGGATGGCGAGTCGAGGAGGCAGACATTTATGGTCGAAGGTGACGGAGAGGTGATATTATCTGGCGGCGTTTATGCGAGCCCCCAGTTGCTCATGCTGTCGGGCATTGGACCAGCCGAGGAGTTGGCGAAGCACAGCATTCCGGTTATTGCCGAAAGTGCCGCGGTAGGGTCAAATTTGCAGGACCACGCGGCGGTCATGCTGTCGTACGAGAGCCAAGAGCCGATTAAGGATAAGTCAAAGCACCAAGAGTATTACTCTGAGAAGACTGGCAATTCGATACGCTCAGTTTTGAACTACGTGTTCCGCGGCAAGGGGCCGTTGACTTCACCGATGTGCGAGGCAGGCGCCTTCTTGAAAACTGATCCAGCATACGAGTCCTGCGACTTGCAGCTGCGCTTTCTCCCTTTCGTCTCTGAGCCGGACCCTTATGAATCTCTCGCAGACTACGCACGCGGTGGAGTCTTCACTCAGAACAAGTCTGATCGGAAAGCTGGCTTTACCCTCCAGTCTGTCACGGCTCGCCCGCGATCCCGTGGTACAGTGACGCTTGCATCTGGCGATGCTCGTGATCGCGTCAGAATCGCCGCGAATTGGATGACCAACCCGGAAGACGTGAAGACGCTGACTGAAGGATTGAAGATCTCGAGAGCGATTGCGGCTCAACAGCCGTTTGCTAAGTACCGTGGATCGGAGCTCTGCCCTGGGGCTGACAATACTACCGATGAGGATCTTGAAAAATACGTCCGCGGGACTTGTCACACGGCGAACGCGATGGTTGGCACTTGCCGCATGGGAGATGATGAGGCTAGCGTCGTGGACGCGGAATTGAAGGTGAGAGGCGTGCGGGGTTTGCGGGTGGTAGATGCAAGCGTCATGCCTACGTTGCCTGGAGGTCAGAGTGGGGCGCCGAGTATGATGATCGCTGAGCGCTGCGCTGATCTGATTAAGGGAAAGTCCAAGGTTCCTGCGTAAACCCAGGAAACTTCCTACTTGCGAGATGGCCTGGGTTTGCGGAACTACTATAATTTCAATTGTTATGCTCGTTTACTGGCGTTCATAACGCCGTTCCTTGATTGCTGTAGTTAACCAGGCAAGCAGGTGACAATTGTCGTTACCTGATTCGCACCATTCCCAGCGTTCAGTGCCCACCGGTCTCGTGACATTGAAGGCTGGATTTTTTTTTTTTTTGCTTTTTGATGAGCTACGCGCTTCGTTCTGTTTTGCATTGATTGTGTTTCGTCTATGGCTTTTTTTCGCTTCACCGTTTTTAAAAGAAGCGTTATCGTTCGTTCTGTTCAGGCTAGCCTAGCTCTTTGAAATTGTTCGATCTCTTTTGATCAAGTACTGCGCGGTCCCATGAGTATTTAATTTGAGCGTTGCGACGTTTTTGTTCTGGTCTCTACGCGACACAAGTGATCGCTTCGAAGTATAAACTTGCCACCGACGTCTTCTTTCAAGTGAGATTGGAAAGAAGTTCAAGAACCTAGATAAGCTATTAAAATGCTTTAACCCTGAGCCGGCAACCTGCAGGTTGATCATGATCAGGGCATGAACTGTAAATTTCATGGACAACGGGGACGATGGAAAATATACCGAACTACATTTGGATTGGAGAAGTATCATCGCTCTCTCGTTCTCCCCAGATGCCAATCTTCTCTGCTCCTTTGCTTCTAGTCCAATGATCGCTTACACGAATGCCTCGAACCAGCGCGTGACAACGCATGCATAGATGAAACTGCAAGTGCAAGCACTAAAGTACTATCCTCTACAATATTCTTTATAGAAAGGAGCCTCTGGTAGATAAATTTTAGACACAGAGCTGGCAAAAACACTTTCACGGCCAGAACTTTGCTCCCATCGACGGAACCCAAACCTTCCCTACGACTACCAACCCCTCCCTCGTGCCTGCGCCGCGATACATAGTTTATCAGCCCGATAGCAACACCGGGGCTCCCGCACATTCGCAAGCCTTTGCCTTGCATTGTCAAAATGAGTTCTCGTACCAAAAAATCGGATTGAGAGTCTCCTCCGAGAGTGAGAATTTGACTCTGAAGAACAACTTGGCATAGTAACAAAGATAGGGTGAACCAACGTGAAGCCGCGAGAGGCTTCGCAATCATTGCCACGCCGCCGCGACCACTCTTTGCTTCCGACTAGACGCAAAACTGCACAGAAAAACGCAGCCGGAGAGAACGCGAGAGTGCTTGAGGTACCCTTTCTCCTCGTCTCAATTCGCGCTAAGCATGGGAGCTAGCAGTTCAAAAAATGGAACTGCTGCTTGAGGACGCCGCGTGGATTGAGAGCAAGATATAAGGGAAGCCCGAACCGCTCTATGTTCCATCGAGGTGCCAATTTGCTTTTACGTCTTTGTCTACGTTGCCTCACTCGCTCTGTCCCTCCTTATAAAGACTTCGGAGCTCAGGGAGGCCACACCACGCACCACGCTGCGTGGCCCACGTGTGGAGCGCAGAACTTTGGTGTGTTCTCCCTTTCGGTGTAATGAGCAAAGCTGTGTGAACGACAGTAAGCCACCAGAGAGCATGGCAGCGCGGGAGAATCCGACTCTTCAAAAGGGCACAGATATTCGGGAAATGATCTGACCGATATCTCGACTCGAACCGTCAGCTTTTTTCAAAGAACCTAACGTTACTGTAGGTT
>JAULCF010856789.1:0-18691 GCA_032361265.1 Devaleraea mollis | reverse complement strand
TCCACTCCTGCCGAGCTCACCAGGCTTTTGGAGTGAATAAATTTACCCTAGCTCTCTGGGCGTTGGTGTGCGCCTCTCAGAGAGAGACCACTAGATTACCCTTTGGCTTGCCTTCCTTTAGGTTTCGTTTTCTCTACACGGTCTTTACCAGCTGGCGCAGGTAAGGACCTGAGAACAATCGCGCTATTTTTGGCTTCGGTGTAGGCCTCTCCTCCCGTCCCCTCTGTAACAATGCCTTTACTGGCAATTACGGGCTATAAACCGATCGCCGTAAAACTAGTATGGGCAGTATCGATCACCGATCGATAATTGGCCGTCAACCAAATAGCAGCATTGCGCGATCTGTAGTTTTCGATCCAGCCGCTAAGCAGCCTTTATTCCGGACTTTTGCAAGAAACAGAATACGTATTAGCGGTACCGCTCGTACCCGCTCCAATATCTGCATCTTTCGTGCCTTTGGTTATGCAGACTAATGGTGGGTGGTACCCTGTCGCTCAGAAGTATTTAGGGAGTATAATTACTCGCTACGATATGAGGCAGGGCATGACGGCGGCTAGTGTCAAATCCTATTGGCGTCGTTGTTTTGCCATGTCAGTGCAGCGTATGAACGCCATGTTTCTACAAAAGCGGTTGCCTAATCCAGGCTTCCGCACCATAGCTTCTCTGGATTCTAAGAGTGATGAAGTTTTGTATTTTTGTGTTAGCTAGCACCCAGACTCTTAGAGTCCTACTATTTTTCCTTTTTTCATACGAAAAAGTTTCTTTACTCTCGCGGACACGTAGCTCGACCCATCGCAGGGCCCAGTGAGTTTAAACTAGTAGAGCCGCAGTCACTTATCCTCTGAGAAACAACTAAACCTCATGGGACAGCTTACCTTCGGATACCAGTCCATGCGAATGGCAATGAAGAGATCGTCAGGACGAGAGTGCCGTAGGACAAATTCCAACAGCAAGCCTCTCCTCGGCGAATGTGACGACATCTTCATCCCTTGAGAAGCCACAATGCCTGCCTCATCTGCCATGGTCACGATAAAGGTGGAGATATAGTCCGTGCCGCTCACTTGATCTGGGTCGGCAGAAAACAAAAACGCCCTCTCGCCAACTTCGCAACAAACTCTCCGATAAAATCGCGTAGGAAAAGGACTGGGTTATTCTCCTTAGACTTCTGCACAATAAAATCGTATGGGGGCGCTTGGATTTGTTCGTACAATCTGTTCCCGTGCGCTTAAGGACGTCCGGCTTCACAGACATGACAAAGTCCTCAAACTCGAAATCAATTAGCCAGAGCGCTGCTGTAGTTCCACAGAGAAAAGAGAAGAAGAATATGTCGATCCACATCGCTTTCATATTCTTTACGCTGAAGCTCTCATCACCTCTGTCGTAGCGTAGTACCGCCATAGTATCACCAGCGGAAATGCCGGCTCGGTCGCATTGCTCTTTCACTGGCATCTCCAAGTCAAGTCTCTCCGCAGCGTTCAAAGCGCCGGTAAGGATGGATGACTGCATCGGTGATGGTGGTATCGGTTCCATCTTCTCTTTAATACAGAATCGCCTGACTGCTGAGAGATATCCCCTCATATTACTGGCACGGACTTTCCCGTCCCAAGACATGTACCCGACAAAGCAAAAGAGATCAATAGTACCTGCAGGTGGCAATCCACCATGGCGGATCGCCCTGACCCTTCTGCATTGTAAACGTTTCAAACTTCCTGAGTTGAGATTCCTTAGTCGTCGCCGTCGAATTCGCCCACACAAACTGCTTGATCAGCGAAAGTGTAAACTTTGCCGCTGGGGTGCCACCAAGATGCTGCTCCGTAGTTCCACCATAAAGTGTCACCAACGATGCCACTGTCTCTTTCTCCAAGAACGCCTGTCGTTCCGCAACAGAAACAAGTACCCTCTCCCCACCCTCTGCGGACCAGCAACCGCCTCATTCACAGTCACTACAGCCTCACCTCCACCATTCTCAGCTTTCACTTCTCCTGAATCTCCCACCTTCCCGTCCACACTTCCCTCCCTTGACCTGCCTTCCATATCCACGACCTCTTTGACAGCGCCATCACCTGTGCCATCCAAGGTGGTCCCCCAAATCCGGTACCAGAAGAAACTTCTTTGCCTTATCCTTGCGCATCTTCATCACCGTCGCCGATATCAGGTCCACCGGCGGGAAGAACAGCCGAGCACTCTCCGGCCCCCATTCCTCGTCCAGCGCCGCCAACGTCACCATCAGAATCTCTACTAGACGAACTCCCAGAGGCTGATAGGTCGGCGGACACGCAGACGTGCGCGTACGATGAGAGAAGAGCGCGTCGCACCTGCGAAATTATTTTTAGGACGCCGGGATCCCATGACCGACTTTCCCTATCAGCAAAGAAGTTGGCAGCAGACAGCAGCCACTCAGGGACGAGGGATATGCTGAGCTTGGTCACCAGTCGATGTAAAAATCTCAACTCCTGCATCAGCGCCGGGACCGCGAGCTCATTTTCTGTAAGACAAACTTTGCTCCAAGATTGTCAATCCACAAACGTACCTTTCTTTCATCCTCGTGTTCTACATCCACCCCCTAGACCTCTGCCAAAGACCAAATCAACGGCACGTACCTCTCGCAGTTTGATGTTTTTGTTTCCGATCCTCGTCAGTTCACACTCCTGCTGCCTTTCGCACTTCTTCCGCTACTGGTCCCTCTTCCGGTCCACCGGTCCCGTCCTATCCGAGTTCAGCCGCATCTGTATGGAGCGCCCATTGTGGCTCTTCATAAACAAACTTTCTCCCCCTTCCCCAAACTCCGCCACTATTTGAGGTCTTTCTTCCCAGTCTTTGACATCTTCACCCACTTTCCAGCACGAGAGGAGGTCTTGTCGGCTTCGCTGTAGTCGACGATAGCATTTTGAAGCGACCGAGGGTAGAAGAGAGCTAAGGGAAACGATAGGCGTAGTGCAGTAGCAACACTAGCAAATGAACGCAGAGAATCCCTGCTAACCCAGCCGCGACCTCTCTTCATCTCATCCAGCAGACTCCTCTCTTGGACTCTCAAATTCTCTTGCATCTTTCCCGCGATAGTAAACTTCATATTCTCAGAGTCTCAAACAAATCCCAAGTCTTCAAGTCTCATCGAACCAGGGTGCACCCTCCCACACACCTTTCGTCGGATGCTTCGCTAATCCAAGCTCCCCCATCAGCCAGTCAATCCTCCTTGACGCCAGGAAACAGTCTTTCTCAGAAGCTCTTATTCTGACTGACGGTCCGACAAGAAATTCATTAATGTATTCCAGGATACGATAGTCCCACTTCCGCATTATCCCAACAAAAGGCTTCATTACGTTGAAAAACCAAAAGGCAGCACGACACCACGCAAAGAGTAACACAATACATCGAAAGTAGCGACCTCCCGAATAAAAGAGAAAGAAGTTGGGAATAGATGGATGCGAAAAGAAGTGATGATAGCCCGACTTTACATCAAAAGAGATATAGCGGTCACCTTCTTCCACTTTTGTAGAAAACTCAGCAGGCTTCTCCATCCGCACCGACCTGCCCTCCCACCAGTTTGTCCAGTCCGTCAAATTCTGCACAAAGCGACCCTTCTTTTTTCCATCTTCATCGACGCTCTCCCAATGTACAAAGCTTGAGGCAATAGAGTTCCCCTTCTGCATCCAAGACGTATCCTCATCTCTTAATATCTCTTCCCATGCTCTTATGTCACTCCGGAGCCCCTTCTTTACAGCTCTGTCACCAAACTCTTTCTCCTCAGGCGTCTGTTGGACGGCATCTCACCCTTTCCCCACTCTGGAGCTTTCGGCGGGTCGCGGATACCCTTCCTCAGAATCCTTGCAGTAAACTCGTCAATACCAAGTTCTCTCTTCTAACCGTCAGCCAAAGCACCAACTCTCTCGTAGTGAGGACGTGAAAAGCTTTCCTCTTTCGAACAACCTACCCTCGCTCCCCCTCCCACCCCTGCCGAGATACACATCCCGGCTTCCCCCCTCTCCTCCCCTCCATTCCCGCTCGTCCCTCGAATTTAGCCCCGGCGGGCGGAGGGCCCACCGTCTGGAGCAGCTCCGCACGACGATACAATATCCGGGTCTGGGACGTACTTGGCGTTCTCCATCTGATGCGCCTCCATACTCGTCCTTATCTTCAGCCTCTCGTCCGAGGATAAAACAAAAAGTGCATAATATGCATATTACCATATGCCTATTATGGTGCATTGGTAATGTAATTTTTTGCCAAACTTGTATTAGCCAATGCAGCGAAAATGTGCATTAGCTAATGCACATTTTCGCTGCATTGGCTAAGACTCTAGAGTCTGTCGATACGATATTTCTAACCATATGCAAAAATGGGCCATATGCCAACAGTGTCCATTAGAAACTTTTTTTGGAATTTACAAACAGATATGTAAACGTCACCTGTTAACCACACTACAGCATGAAACGAACGACATGCGCAACTGCCATATGGGCATCCTTATCTGTACAGAAAAATTACTGATTTTCGTTACATAATATCCATCACAGATTCAATTGCGACGAAGTACATATTCTAATCGCTTCGGCGCAGAAGAGGATGTCGTCCAGAAGCTTTAGCACAAAACGAAATGCGACGTAGTACAAACTATACTAAAAACCGCGCAAAAGACGATGCACGAAGATGTGGAGCCACAACTTGTTTGAAAGTCTTATGCGCTGCAACATTTTCATTTGAAATGAAAATGTTGCAGCGCATAAGACTTTCTGCCTAAATCCGATCAATTGAAATGCTAAATCAACGCGTTACACACCTAGAGAAAATCAGAGGCTTAAACTACCATGATATAAACTACTACTGATGGGGAAGCCCTACGTAAAAGTGCCTCTCACCGTGAGAGGCGCTTTTACAAGGTGACCTTGCCTGTGCAGTATTGAGCCAGAAAAACCAAGCACGATGACATCAAATCGCCTGAAGCCCAATAAAACCGAGCCAAACCGCCAGACTCAGACCCACTTTTCTTTCAGACATACAAGAACTCCCAGTGACAAACCTAGGGAGGATAAAAGAGCTAGAAAGCGATCATGACTACGCAAAAGAATGCCAGTACTTAGGAGGGGAAGAGCAACTTACGACCACAGGTAGAAGACTAAAACACGGCGGACAATTCTCTTGGAGATACTATCTGGATAGTACCCTTACCACACTTCACCGCCACGCAGTCATGCAATAATTCCAGAGGCTGGAGAAAGACCATCTTCAAAAGAAAGGGAACTACCGGAAAAAGAGCCATGTCAGATAAGTCAACAATAAGAAAATGACAATGAAACCGCCGAGTATGCTGATGCGTCACCCTTACCTCACGACCCGTTCGCAACTTTCACCCAGCGACCCAGGCTCGAGAAGATCACCCTATAAAGAAATATACCTACCGTAAAAGAGCCATGTCAGACAAGCCAGGGATAAGAAAAATACGAGGAAACGGCCAAGTATGCTGATGTGCCACCCCTACCTCACACCTCGGTACGCGCCTTGCAACCAGCGCCGCACCCTCCCAAGCTCATGGCGAACGAGAAACAGCACCTTCACCTACGGCCACTAGAAAACATTCCAAGAAGTGGTAAAGACACACAATGTTAGAATAAGAATGGCCAAGGAAAGCTCCGCTAGAAAATATCAGGACACTAGGAGGGTAAGACGAACACGCGGACATCATCAATTCCAAACAACCCTTTAACACAGCGTGGGTTCTACATGATGTGCAATGAGCTGGTAGTGCGTCGTCGGAATATTTTCGCACTGCGCATGGCATGGCCGATACGGCGAGTACCAACAAAACGGCGGTTATCAAAAAACGATTTCCATCAAGGTACCGCTGTCGCTTCCTTTCGACCGCCTGACGCGACGACTGCGCTTTTTGTGTGAGAAATATCATAATAGGTGCTTAATTGATTTTTCCGAAATAGAAGATATAATAAAGTACTCTGTAAGCCGCGCAGTATGAATATTATTGTAAGACCAGACATAGATCATAACCGGTTACGGGTGAGGCCTCACCCAGTGAATACCATTCCTATTACGTCAATGAACATAGTATCGTGTATTTATTTTTTCCGTTTCTTGTGCTCGGCCAATTATGTGCGGAGGAAATACTTCTGGGCGACGAGTGGAAGAAGATGATGAGAGAGTAGATCTGTCAAAGAAGGGGGCTAGGAAGTGAGAGAGAGAGACAATGTGCACGGCGGCGGGGGAGAGAGGGTTGGGAGCAGCGGCGGAGATGGGGAGTGGTGGTGATGAAAACGAACCTGGGCGTGGGATTGGACGGCTGTATTGGAGCGCGTCCTGATGAGGTCTGCGACGCGCTTCCACGCGCCGCGGCCCTCGAGTGCGCTCGAGGCCGAAGAGGAAAATGTATTTCTCCTCCTCTGACCATCTGCGCTTGAAGGGGAACATTTGGGAGGCGAAGGTGGGGTATCCTTCCCTTAGGTATGCTAAAACGTTGGCTGCATGAAAGTATTACTGGAGCTACGCAATAAGTAGTGTTCCAACGCGCGTGGAGATCCGGCGGGCGTGACATTGCGACTGCCCGACATGAAATCGCCTTACCCGTCACGCCCACCGAATTCACCACACATCAGAAATTCTGTTGTGCATATGTGGTGACTTCGGTTGAACCCTTCAAGCCCTTCGAGGCATGGCGCTTCGACATCCTGAAGCCTGAGGCTTGTCGGCCGTGGCCGGCTTCACGCCGTCCAATACGATGTTTGGCGATGTAAGCGTGTCAATTTGGCCCGCCGATGAGATCTGCGGACGTGTGGATGCTCCCTTGAGGACTCAGTCCGGTAGGCTACCGCGATGGCTAAGTGGGTGATGGTGGACGGGGTGGGCGGCGAAGATGGCCACCGTGCCCGCGCCCTCGTCGAACCCGGCAATTGAACGGCATGTCTGACGTGACGTCTTCCACACCGTTAAATTTCAGTCTTCGACGAGGGCACGCCCTGCGCAATATCGAGCGTATCGGAGTCTCCGCAAGCGTGGACGCCGTGAGATTGGCCGGGGTCGTCGAATGCGTAGCCGTCGTCGCCGAAAGCGTAATTGGTGTCACCAAGAGCGTTACCGGCATCGAAGCGAGCGTGGCGTCGCCAAGAGCGAGAACGGCGTCGCCGAGAGCGTGAACGGCGTCACCGAGAGCGTGGCCGGATACTTTGCAAGCCTGGACGGCGACGGAGAGAACGTGGCCGGAGTCTCCGCGAATGCGGCCTGTGTCGTCGACTCGACGATACAGGCCACACTCGCTCTCGGAGAGCGTGGCCATCGTCAACAAGAGCTTGGCAGACGTCAATGAGAGCGGGGTCGCCATCGCTACGAGCTTGGCCGGCTTTTATGATAGTGTGGATGGCGTCGACGCGAGCGTGACCGGAGATATTTCGGGCGTGACCAGAATCACCGAGAGCGCTTTCGCCGTTGCTGAGGGTGTGGCCCACCACGCAGTGGATTGCGTCTACATCCGTCAAGATGTGACAGGCGTTGCCGATAGCGTTTCAACGTTTAGCGCCGAACACGCTCTCGCCGAGACCGGCGGTGAAGCCAACCACGCCTTGATAACATTTCCTTAACGCCAGGTGGCACACCAGCAGCAACTTTTGAGCTGTCGCTGGCATCTCACACGTTGCTGCGGGCTTGATACAGTAGGAAGCGTCCGGCGTCGACGCGTTTACCGCCGGCCTCTGCCTGGCGTGGAACGCCCGTACGTCGCATCACTTAACGCGCTCTGGGCGACGATGGCAACTCCCGAAATGTTGTCGGCCACGCTAGCAGCGTAAGAAATCCCACATCTAGCGGCTACAGTAGTATAAATAATTCCTTTCTTGTGTATCTGTGTTAGATTAAGTCGTCATGACTTCTAGGTCAGATGTCACACTGTCGTGCCCCATCTCGAGGTAAATCAGTGCTGATCAAACATGCTCACCGACACAGAAAAGAGACTAACTCAGTCTGAACTCTCCAATATATCGTATATCGTATACCTTGGAGTTCCCATCGAGCGCGCGCCCTGTGCGCGCGCTGTCCCAATCGAGTGACACTGGCTGGAAGGATTTCCTACAACACTTATAAGTCTGTTGCAACTTAAGTGAAAAACCTTCCGGCTCTCCGTTGATCGTTCCGTATCTCGCGCCTCGCGGATACGAAGGTCGTCTCGCGCCTCGCGGACGAAAATTCAAGCGCGCCAGCCACGACCCGCTAGCCGGCGCCGAGCTTTTGCTTCTGCTTTTTCTTTGTCCCTGGTCCCTGCGTATCTCGAGCCTCGCGTATACCACCTTTTTCTCGCGCCTCGCGGACAACTACCGGCGCCGAGTTATTTTTAGTACCCCGCGCGATGCCCGTGGTGGTCCCGTCCCCGCTTCGGCGCTCGCACTCGACGACGTGCGTCTTTTTTCGGCGCGCTTCGAAGAAGTGGGAGAAGGATATGGTGGCGGAGCTCAGAGAGACGGGATTTGTTTGGTCTGTCCTGGATGATTTGATGACGGGATGCGCAGCGCTCGCGAATGGCGCGTGCGCTACCTATGCGACGCCAGCATCTCAGCCGCCTGTTTTGTCCTCGTCGACGACGTCAGCCCCACCGCCTTCGATGGCTCCCTGCGAAACCTTCTCTGTTCCGGCCGCCTCGTCGGACGCAGCTTCGCGGAAACGTATCCGCGTTGCGGTAGTGTGCCGCTACTGGAAGCCAGGATTGAGGCTCTGTGGTGAAGTGAGGCGGTTTTGGAAGCCAGGTTGGAGTTTATATGATGAAGTTCGTCGGTTTTGGAAGCCGGGTTGGGCTGCGCGCGACGACGTTCGCCTGTTTTGGAAGCCGGGCTGGGCTGTGCGCGACGGCGTTCGCCGGTTTTGGAAGCCGGGCTGGGCTGTGCGTGACGGCGTTCGCCGTTTTGGAAGCCCGGCTGGGCGTCACTCCCAAAAACAACTGGCATCTTTTGGCCACGGAAGGAATGAGGCTAAATTTAGTTCAACTAGCGTTTTAATTTCCTCGTCTCATTTTAATCTTCCTGCTTCGTTTTGCGGTCGTTGTTGTGCTCGACGATGTTGATGAAGGAAGAGAGCCGAGAGGCTTCGATGTGGGGCTAAGATATTTTTTCTGCTATTGTATTTCGAAATACAATAGCAGAAAAAATATCATCCTGGCGCAGCTTATCCGTCGGGATGTCAGAATGCCGAGCCTTTGTATAGCTTGGGTATTTCCATTTTTGCGACCTCATTTTGTGTCATGCGTTTATTTTTAGTTTTTTTTCTTCTGTCTCTTTCAGTGTGTGTGCGTGTGCATCTTCCTCGTCAGAACGACTGGGAGGAATGTGTTAGATTAAGTCGTCATGACTTCTAGGTCAGATGTCACACTGTCGTGCCCCATCTCGAGGTACTTCAGTGCTGATCGACCATGCTCACCGACACAGCAAAGAGACTAACTCAGTCTGAACTCTCCACTATATCGTATATCGTATACCTTGGAGTTCCCATCGAGAGCGCGCCCTGTGCGCGCGCTGTTCCTATCGAGTGACACTGGTTGGAAAGATTTACTACAACAGTATCAACGTAGTTGGTAGTGTAAGCGAAACTTACAGTAATACGCACTGGTTCCTGATTGGAGTAATTCGAAAAATGTTTGTTGGAAAAAACGAAAGAAAATGCCGTTTCTTTGCTACATTTCTTGCAGAAGGGAGGGTTGCTAGAAATGGACGGACGGACCTCGATTCCAGTCTCTCAGTCGGCTTCAAAATTTCCAAAAAAGCTTGTCGGTAGCTGCCGAGTACTTTTATTGAGAATGTGGTTTTGCCACCTTCCGAAAGTTATCTAGGGGGCCAAAAGGCCCTGGGTCTTCTCAAAGGTACCGCCTGTGCATTGAAGCTCCAGATGCAATAAATAAGTCTACCATATTCTCTATTAAATACTCCTTTGGGCGTCCTCCCTTGTCTCGCCGCCACCATCTTTGCATGGTCCATGGTGATATCTCTCGTGTCGGCCGAGAAACCTCCGAACGTATCGAAGACCGCTGGCTTGAACTTGAAGCCAGTGAGATCTTCCAGACCGCCTGACGGCATGGACGCGTCGGGCTGGGATCCCGGGAGAGGCACGGTTGGCCTCACTTGTTTCCATGCGTTGGCGACCTTCGTGCGGTACTCGCCGAGATTCCTCTGGGTCGCTTTGAAAACAATGGCGTCTGAGGAATCAGCGGTCATTCTCGCGGCGTGTCTGTCGGACGCGCTGCCTGTGCTGAATGGCCCGGACACCACAAAGTCGATGGCTGTGGGCCGGTCAGGTGCTTCGCCTGGGGCTGGGGACGGCTCGTCCCCTGGGGCAAAGACGAGGACGTCGGCTGGTCGGGAGGCCGTTCCGATTAGAAGGCCTCTGTCCTCGGCGCGGCTGTACTTGCCGAGGGCGATGAGACCTGCTGGGCTGGATAGCCAGCGCTCGAACAGCTTGGCGAGGCGGTCGTGCCTGGCGACCCGCCCCCATCCCGTCTGGCAGCACGAGATGGCGTGGATGCCGTGTCGGCCCAGGTCGTCGAGACCGCAGTGCCAGAATCTGGCCGGGCCTGCTCCCTCGTCGCTGTCATATACATAGCAATCGATGCACAACCTCATCATCGTGCTCCACAGGAGCTGAGGACAGAACGAACATCATTGGGACTAGCCCTGAGGAACGCGTTTGCACCGGGACGTAACGGCGCGAACATGCGTCTGCGCGTGCAGAGAATGGCCCAGTCGGCGAGACTGAGCTCTGGGGACATGGCAGGCGGCTTAGGTGCTTCCACGAAGCGAGCGCGAAACTCTTCCTCCCTCGACGAGCCTCTCAGTAGCTTGATAAATACAGTCTGACTTATCACTTTCTGTGTTGATTCAGGCAATTCTGCAAGGACAGAGGGGTCGCGGGGTGTGAGGAAGCCGTCCGCGTTCGCCGCGAGAAAGGGATGGAGGGCGAGGAGGAGGGCGCCGCCGTCTTGTAGATGTCGAGTGCTTGCGTTTGTCAGCGCGGACGGCGGCGGAGTCATGAGGCTCCCGAAATACGCGCACGGCGCGATGTAGACTGCGGCGTAGATGCCTAGCCCCGCTAGCGCGCGCGGAAGACGCGATTGGCCCCGTGCCGCATCGGATCTTGGTACGTCGCAGATCGACTTGAACAATTCTGACTGGAGATGTCGAAGTCTGTCCACAGCGCCGCCGCGCCGTCGGGAGGGATGAGGCGGAGGAGATGCGTCACCCGGCACACCGACGCGATGAAGCGGTGAATGTTGTGCGCTGCTCGCCCATCCTTGATGTTGGCGGAAAGGGCGAGGGCGCTGTCGATGGAGTCAAATGTTTCCAACAGGACGTCTCGGACGAACAGGGCCGAGCCAATTGGGACTCCAAGCAGCTTTATTCCTTCATCTGGGGGCGGACGTCGATGTCGAACTCTTCCAACAGCGGCTTGAGGAGAGCATCGCTCTGCGTTGGACAGAAAGTTTTGGTCTTTGTCGGTTGTAGGAGGAACTGGATTTTGGCGCCTTTCTCGTCGATGATGCGGAGAGCGGCAAGCACTTGGTCGATTCTGCCACCGATTATGTCGTCGTCGGCGTACCAGCTGTGATTGACGAGGTCGCAATCGTTTTATATCTTTCGGACGATGAGGTGAATGGCTAAGGCGAAGAGCAGTCCGCTCGCGGGGTCTCCCTGCTGATTTCCCGCCCTTCTTCTTATCAGCTCGTCTCCGAGGCGCAAGTAAGGCTGGCTCTTTGCGTATAACGCATTGGCCAGCCTGATGAGCGATGGGGAATTCTGCGCTGTCTGCTGCAGCATCTCCTCTCGGCTAGTGCGGTTAAACGCATTATCGGCGCCCGCACCCAGGAGAGTGTAGTTGGGGTCGTCTCCGTACTTGTCGATAAAGTTTTGAACTTCGTGCACTGAGGCATCCGCGCCGCATTTCACGCCACATCCGACATGCAGTGGGAAGAGGTAGTCCTTGGTCTCGGCCACAGTGTCGGACATGAGCAACCTTGTGGCGAGGCGCCGGAGGACTATGCCAATGGCAGTCGGACGGACTCTGGCCTCACCCTTGTCGAGTAGGATGAGGTTGGCTGCGCAGAGGAGGTGGCTGACATGCTCGGAGAATTCACCTGCGGCGATCTTCGTTATGACACAGGTGAGGAGCTGTAGCCCAGAAAATTCGGGGCCCTGGCGCAGCTCATTGAACGCAACCAGCAGGAGCCAGCGGACGCATGCTCTGTCAAGGCCGTCGCTGAGTCCTTGTCCGTCTCCTTGATGGACACATGGAAGCGGTCTGGGCAGATCAATGGCTTCGGCGGCCGGTCTCTCTCGAGGATGATGGAGAGACGGGGTCCACAGGCGTAGGATGTAGTGTTCGCAGCTTCTTCTGTACGGCCGGCGAGGAGGGGTCTAGAGTGGCGCATTGGGCGAGCGCTTTCGCCGCCTTACCGTAGCGCGCTTTTGAGGATAGGTGTGTATCCCGACGGACGCGTCGCCCTTGCTCTGTGGCTGCCTTGTGTACCGCGCGTCTTGCGTCGACCGCTACCTCGACCTCGACACGGGCTTCGTGGACCTTCATCACGTACTCCCATTATCCAGTGTAGTCACCCGCCTCGGTTCGTGTCAGGCGCTCACACGTGGCCTCGTGGCGGCCCGCACGTGTCCGCCAGCCCTTCTATCCTCGCAAGGACTGGCGGATGCAGAACCAGCTAGTAGGTTAGAACTAGTTTTTTGAAAGCTCTGTCTTCCTAGGCTGACTCTGCCGCTACGAAATGCACGTCACGGAGCAGGCGCTGCGCCAGGAACGCGGCGCGGTCAAGGAGGGTGCCGGGAAGCCCGTCGTTGATGTCAGAGCTGCGGAGCGGTGTGAGAAGGATGTGGAGGAGGGATGGAATGTCTCTTCGTGGCGCCGAGCCCGGCAGAACAGGGGCGTTGAGTATGTTTGCCGCTCGCGCTTCTGCTGCATTCGAGGTCCGCGTAGGCGCCGCTTGCCCATCGTCACACCAAACCGGCGCGGGGGAGAGGCGTGTCCTTTTGACGTAGGGGCATGACTTTGACGCGCAGCGCGGTACTTGGACGCGTTTGTAACGTTTGCAGAGCGCCATGTTGATCTCGTCAAGGCGTAAATAGAGGATATTGTGCTGAGCGCTTGTGCCAGCAGCCAACAAGGCGGGATCCTTGAGGTGGAAGTTGTTGAGGTGGTTCTTGATGGATTCGCGCCGGTTGAACACTTTTGCCGGCGTCAGGTATCGCCTGCACCAAGTGAACGGGCACTCGAATGCGATGGGGGGTTCCGGAGGATGGGGTGGTGGGGGCTGGGGGCCTGGTTGATGTAGTTGTGACTGGTGCATATGTGGGTTGGTGAAGAGTCATGATGTCTCCAGTCGCTGTAGACATCGGGATCCAACTTGCAGACAAAGTCGACGACGGCGAAGGCGAGGTCGGCTTTATTCCTGAAGAGGGCTTCGTACCGATCGTACCGATCTTGGCATCGAGCGTGTCGAAGTTGGCCATGCACAGCTCGTGCCTGTTCCTCAACGCGTTGGCGCTGACTCTCGCAGTCTCTCGTAGGCTGCCATCGTCGTCCTGCATAAAGGTTGACAGGGCTGTGGCCGCGCACATTGCGACCGCTAAAGCATGATGGAACTTCTATCTCGCCTGGCTATGGTCCTCGATTGTCAACTTGAGGGCGGCGAGGGCGACTGACAGGTCCTCTTGCATCTCTATGACCGCCTTTCGCGCCGGGATCAGCACTCCATCGTCCACTCCCGTCGCTACCGCCTCTTCGGCCCTCTCTGTGGCCTATCCCGCGCGCCCAAGAGTTTCGTGGGCCTGTACTGCCGCCTTCATGGTCTTGGCCTGCGTCCTCTCCATGCGCCTCAACATTCGCTTGAAGGTGTTGTTGCAGCGAGCCAGGTCGGCCCGCAGTGTCGTGGCGCTGTCATCGGCGTCGTCCTCACCCATCAACTCATCTCCCCTATCGTTGTCAGTCTGGACCTTGCCTGTCTGATCGTCTCGCTTGCGTGTCTCCACTGCGTCCCTCTCCGAGTCTGCTTTGTCGGCCGCCTTGAGGTTGGAGTTGGTGGCAAGCGAGCCAGCGGAGCGCCCAGTCACCTCTGGTGTGAGTACGCCATCCGCCACTGACGAGGGATGCGTTTGCGGATGCGCAGAGGCTCCGGTCGGACGCTGGGTCGTTTTCATGCCATCCGACCGGCGCAGCGCGCGGTATACGTTGGGTTGCGTGCGCCGTCCGCCACTGGCGAGGGCTGCGTGAGCGGAGGCGTAGAGGCTTCGGTCGGACGCTGGGTCGTCTTTGTGACTTCCGGGTCACTGTCGGCTGGTGGAGGATGGGCGGTTGCGAGCGTAGGCACTACAACGAGTGGCGCGGGTTTTTGGACCGGGCGTAATACTCCCTGTGTTTCGTGGCCTTGTATTTCATGGCGTCGGCGGCGTAGTGGAGGGCGGCGACGTCCTCTTCGAAGACGATGGTAGAGTTGATGTGCAGGTGCGCGTTCATCGTCACCTTCAACGTTTCTGCTCGCGGCCTGAAAGCACCCAGCCTTGTTCCAGGCGTCGTCGGTTGCGCGCTTCTTCGTCGCGGGCGTGGAAGGGATGTCCAGCGCCGTCGCCGCCTTCGCGTTCAACTCCTTCGCCGGCTGCTATCTGGCATGAGCGCGGCGCCCAGCCGCGTACGAAGCGCCGAGGTTGGACAGAATATCTGCCCTCTCAACCGTCTGCATCTGGTCAGTCTCGGCGATGTGCGGGTGGCCCGCGAAGTCGATGGCGACGGGAGTCGTGGCGCCACTGCCGCCGAAAGCACCCCTCTCGCCTGTCCCCGCGCTCTCCTCTCCTTCCGCACCAGTCTTTTCCGTCGCATCCTCGAGCCTCTGTACTGCCGTTGCCGCCCTGATACCCGAATGCATAGCTTCCATCTCCATGAGGTGTTTGCGTCGCAACTCTGCGAGGTATTTCGCCACGTGCGGCGGGCAGATGTCGTTGATGCAGACAATAATTTTCTGGATGGGCTGCCCGTTGAGGAATGGGGACAACCTCGCCGCAACGTGCGTGATGACTTGAATGGTGGAGGCTGAGAACACACTCCTCTCCGCCATCTGCATGTTGCGGGTGAGGCTAAAAAACGCATCACGCCCTGGGCCTGTTCACGCGCCGCGCCTTCGCGTCTTCTTGACCGCCGCCACGTGGAAGGAGATATTCTGTGCCGCGCGCAGAGGGCCTACGAGCAGCTCGCCCCTGAAGCGCCGCCTAGCCGCCGAAGTCTCTCGCGAAGAAAGCGAAGTCTCCGAGGACGTTCTTGAGGGCGACGATCAGCTTCTGCATCCGTTCCCAGTCGGCGCAATACCCTACGACCAGGAAGGCGCATGGAATGAAGTCGGAGACAGCGACGAACTTAGGGAGGACGAACCGATGGGCGACGGCAGGCTTGGAGAGGAGGATCTGGAACACCGCCTCGCTCCTAGGACAGCTGTCGGCGGGGAACAAAAGCAGGAAGTATGTGAACGAAGGCGGCGCGACGAGGATGTCGCCCGTGCGCGTGCCTCCTACGCGGTGCTGGGTGCCACCGACGAGGTCGACGAGCGAGGCGGCCTGGCCGCGCGCGGGGCGGCGCTCGGCGGAGTCAGTGTCCAGGGCGGGTGTGTTGACGAGCGCGCGCGCATTTTGGAGGGAGAGCGGGACGGCCTGAAAGGGGTTGTCGGGTGTGGGCGCCAGGAGGGTGAGAGGCGCGACGTCATCACCCACTGGGCGATGTTGATGCGCGCCGTGCGTACAGTATCATAGTGTGAGGACGGCGCGCGGAACAGGGCGGTGGGGTCGGATCTCGTGACCGGGAAAGCCGCGCCGATGTGGCGGAGATCGCTGTCGTCCGTCGCATCGGTTCAGGCCACATGGGCGTAGGACACCATGGCGATGAGCGGCGACGGTAGAAAGTAGTTAGGTAAAATGGCGGCGGCGAGCGCTGCGTAACGCGCGTTGCGGCGCGGAACGCGGTGGTAAACTTCCCGCGAGTTCGGCGCGAGTAAACTTTTTGCGCTGGAAGATCCTGCCAGGAGTTAGTCCTTCGATTTCATGCGATCAAATTCGTCTGTTGATTAAAAACTGCAGTCGACCACTTTCATCGATCTTGATCGGAACAAATCGAAGGACTACTAGTCCTGAGTTTCTTCCGAGTTAGTAACTTTTGGATGCTTGTCGGTTTGGCGCTAGCCCGTATAGTTAAAACTATAGGTTTATCTATAGTAAAGCAGTGGACTGCTCGCGGGCGCTCAAGATCAAGACTTCATTTTCCATAACACTTCGGTCGACCAGTGATCAGTGGTCGGCCAGTGCTTTACTTAAAGAAAAATCGACCATGGTCGACCACTAGCCACTATATAGCCCCTTACCGAAGGATATCCAAGTGATTTTCTTTCAAAGTAAAGCACTGGTCGACCGAAATATTATGGCAAATCGATTTTTGATCTTGAGTGCTCGAGCAGCCCCATAAATTAGCCAAGAGACGACTCGGTCGTTCCGGCCCGACCTCGTATTTTTACCAAGCAGGTAAAACGAGCAGTTTCCAATCGATCACCCCTGGTACCCCCGTTATAAAAGGATAATCCATACTTGTGGGTGAGCAATATTTATATCTTTCTAACCCATACGTCCTCAAAACTGGGCAAGTTGCCCACTGCACATATCCTTCTCGACCACATGTATTTTACACAAATAAGGCATGAGTTTCATGTCGAGAACAAAGAAAGCCTTACTTGTGTGAATGTCTTTTGATAAAGAATAAGATGCGCACGCCATGGAACGTAAATTTTAAATTTTAATCAACTTCATAGATCGTTAACACAGCCAAGACTTTTGCTTAGCAATGAGAGACTTTTATAATTATGCTATGCTTTTGAAATGAATTGAGAAGCAGTTTCTGTTTTCAAAAATAAATTTGAACTCACTATGAGGCTTGATTTGGTTCGAACTTATAGCGAAGGCTGATTGTTGAGAAAAGGCTGCAGTGTAGAGTAGGCTATCGTTTGGCAATGCTCTCTGCGAAATTCTTTTAAGAAGAGTAACGTCAGCTTACTATATTATAGTTTATTATCCTGCTGCATATAGTGTATTTCATATGAAATACAACAAATGCGGCAGGGTAATATACTATAATAGTAAGCCGACATTACTCTTCATTTAAATATTTCACAGAGAGCACTGCCAAACGCGAATGTGACTGCATCTCTGATTAATGGAATCTTGTGCTTTCCATATTCGAGGAAGGAATTCAAAATATCGGTCTACGAAGCATTAACGTTAGAAAATTTGCGGGGGTTGTAACCAAATTTACACTTTCACTGAAAGCTAAAAGAATTTAGCGCTAGCTGCGCTGGAAGTTGTCTTCACAAGAAGGGTCCCCGCGCAGCGCCTTAAATTGTTACGTGGGAGGTGACTATGTCATTTATTAGTGAAATCTGTGTTGGTTTTTCACGTGGCTCAGTCGCTGGTCGGCACGATGCGCATATGAGGCGCAACATACGCAGATTTATATGCCGGCAATTTTGGGCAATTTTGGGCTATGAAGAGTATACTATGACATTGCGGTATGTGATATCGCAATTACTGCAGTTGTATGCGTAAAACTGGCTCAAAACGCATGGTACAGTGTTGGTAATGCAATGCGATTGCAAAGTAAAAATATTCTGTAATGCTCGCCAAAAACCTTTATGCCAAAAAACTCATATGCTTAATTATATGCAGTTAGGGTTTACCGACGTTGAGCCTCTTGTCCCTCAGCATCTTCTCCGCCGACCTGAACGACTCACTTTCTCCAACTCGACCCGCTTGCACAATAAAGTCCATCATCCAGCTCGCCGCATCCAACCCTTCATTCCCAAAATCGTCACAAAACGCTTCCTCTGCCGCATACAATTGATGGATACCGGGGTAAGAACCCCTGCCCAGCGCCATCATGACTCCGATCATCTCTCTTTTTTCTCCTTCCTCTTCTTTCTCTTCTCCCTCGACGCCGCCTTCACCGCGTCAGAATCACCGGCCGTCGCATCAACAAATCCAGCCTCCGCCATCCCGGTTGCGAGGTCCTGCACAATATTCCCCAGATCATCCCAGTACCCGTACTCATCCAAGAAACCAGCCTCCCTGTGGATGGCGTGATGGTTCATCTTTAACTTCTCCATCTCAACCGCCTCGTTCAGCCCAAAGAACCCCGGAAACTAGACCCGCCGCAGACCATCATAAGGTAACTCCGCCCAGTTGTACGCCCTCAGGTTCCTCGACTATTTCACCACCTCTACCACAACATCCCTGAAGACGCCCTTCAGCGACTCCACCTCCACACTCTTCTCAGCCTTCGACCGCCACTTGCAGTAAAACCCTTTGTAAATCCCAGTTTCTTCCACCATCTTCTCCCAACTGGCACCCAGCGCGCTCGCCATGATCGTGGTGGACTCGGACACGCGTCCGTGGAGTGAATCTCAGTAGCTTGCCTCAGGCAATTGCGTCTGCGAGGTGAAATTAACTTCGCAGAACAAACACGGCGTAACGAAACCTTCCACCAAAGTCGGGATGGTCGACGGCGTCGGCTATAACCACCCAGAAATTTCGCCAGTCGATATCGAATATATAGATTCAAACGTGAAATTTCAAAATTGAAAAAACGTGAAATTTCACGTGAAATTTTTCAATTTTCAAGACCTGTTTTG
>JAULCF010855679.1:1432-18713 GCA_032361265.1 Devaleraea mollis | reverse complement strand
ATCAACGTCATGAACGTACAGTGTAATCCGTCCTGACATCGATTTGTAACCGTTTCGTAAAACGGTACCAAATCGACGTCAGCCCCGATTAATTTTATCCGGGATTAGCGTTTTTGTCCCCGCGGTGAACGGAAGCGATGTTTTTGTTGTCCGTGAGTTGATACTCAAGCAATGCGAAAGTCATGAGATGATTATTGCATCCGTTTCTACGAGTATTATAAGCTGCATTATCTGCTTCCCTGGGTGCAAAAGATTTTAAAATCTAAGATACTAGCGAAGCTATGACGCTACTGCTTTCAAAGCTTATCTCTGTCGCGATCTTGAAAGTGCTCTCTCTGCGCTGCTCAGATCCTGCACGTCACTGAAGTTGCTTCAGTTGATGCCGTGCACGCTCGGCAGCTAATCGAACCTTACGATTTGTCCAGAGCCGTTTCTCAGATGCAAAATGATATTCCGCTTGCCTCTCAGCAGCAAAGGGCTCAAGCAAATTATTCGTTTGATTTCTCAACCACCTCGTGGTTGAGGTAGAGATTTACTTTCTCGTCGCAAGATCAATGAGAAAATACTCGAAGTAAGTTATCTCCGGTGCAGCTATTCACATAGAATAAGAGATGAAAGAGATGCTTGAATACTTGCTAGTATTTTATCGATTCATCACTATCGAAGAACTCGTGCGCACTCAGATGAATTTAAATTCTGGCTATCGTGGTTAGATTTACAGGCGAGGGAACCTGGCATATCAGGGCGATATCTACCACGATATCCTGGAAACCATTCATTTCCTCCGCGCACACAATAGAGATTTAACTTGGGGTTTAAAAATTATCACAGTGGCACGCCCATCTTATTTTTCAGCGTACGCTGACAAACAAGATGGGCTTACCACTGCGATACTTGTTTAACCCAAGTTAAATCTCTATTCTTCTTGTCGAATACATTTAACTTTGTGTATACTTTTATTCACATAAGAGTCTAAATCTGCTGAAATAGAAAGTTCAAATGTGCCAGCGAACGTGGCGACGGTCAAGGTAACTCACGCGAACCGGGAGAAACGGTACAGAAAGATGGGACACGTGACAATGTATCCACCGCCGGGCGAAACAACGTAGCAGGAGGCCCTTCCGTCTTGCAGTAGCAGCGAGTTTTACCCAGTGAAAGTATCAGTAACGAGAAAATTACTGCTGAAGAGAATAAGA
Source organism: Devaleraea mollis (assembly GCA_032361265.1). NCBI lineage: Eukaryota > Rhodophyta > Florideophyceae > Palmariales > Palmariaceae > Devaleraea > Devaleraea mollis. The sequence goes on along the minus strand of JAULCF010855679.1, from coordinate 17,517 downwards.
AGAGGCGGAAGCGAGAGAATAATAATCGATATTATCACAAGAAAACGAAACTGAAACGACGACTGCATTTGAAGTCTATCGTTAAGTTGGAAAGCGTCGCCTTGAACTCGCCACCCAGTGAAACCGTGCCAAATAAAGTGCAGTCCAACTGTGATATTCCAAAACCAGTACACCACACGTCAGGTGGGACTGCGGACGGATGCACGTTGAATGCCTGATCAGCCACCCAAGACGTATCCGTCTTATTCGTCGACAACGTCCCAGAGTCTGCAGGCGACAATTTAGGAATACCGTGTGCTGTCGAAGCAGCTGGTGTGATGCTAACTTTGGGGGACGTCGTGTCATAAACGGACGGTTCTGCACCGGTACGGGAGCATTACATTGACAAAACGTTCAAATAGCTCTGAGGCGAGAGAGGATTCACACACATCACCGACCCCCGCCAGCAAGACAAATAAAAGGTCGAATTCAGGGGCACGGCACATCTACATGTTAACCGCAAGGCTAGAGCGGTTTAGGATAGAGACGCCCTGCAAAAAAATAACTTGAAAGGTGCATTGGCGCTTTCCTTTGACAAGGCTGACAATGAAGGTGTGTCTATTGGAAGCAGCACGCTGGTTAGCTTCACTGCGCGGACAGTGTCCGGCCTTATAGCTCCTTTCTCTCGCGGCGTTGCTATTTCGCGAGAGGCTCTCGAATCAAGTTTCGGGGATAGTACCGATACACAAACGAGGAGCACAACCACAGGCTGGACAGTTCATGAACCGGCGACGCCAACTGAAATGGAATTTGCTTTATGTATCACTCAGAGGGAATGCCATGCCGTGAAGAAAGTTGTCAAGGCTACCAGGGTTTGTATGAAATGCCTTACAAGCCATTCCTCACAAGCATTTTAGGCCACAAACTGCAGGTCATCACAGTCGATCTCCAGAGTTTCCGATATCAAAGCGGAGAGGACTAACAAATTTCTCGAACGACACATATTACCCCCACTACTTCATCGCTTTTTTATTACGTGCGGTGATTTCCGAGCTAGTCCCTCATTACAAGAAATCTGGAATAATGGTTCGCTTCTCAGTTTTCATAGTGTCCTTACGCGACACAGCCGCGCAATTCCTGCACCGCGACGCAGTCGATGCTATACACCTGTGTATCCAAGGACTGTTGATAAAAGTGCAAAGGATGCGACTTAGTTACTTTGCAATGTGGCCGGTTCTAATGTTCGGGGAGGTGTGGACAATACGTCTAGTCGCTGATTCAAAGTACTGTTCGTGCCAATCAAAGCCGATAATGTGATAATTAGTGAGATGGTAAGACAAGCAGGCGTCCTCGCGCGCAAGGATCGTGCAAGGCACACGTCGCTCCCAGATATGCTCCCGAAAAAGGAAGAGTCATTTCCCCATGAACAGGCGGTGAATTTTGACCCCCTCTACACGATGGTGACGGAAACCGTCCAAATCGGAGACAGCGAGTTACTCTTAGCGTGTAGTTCAACAGCACAAGCAGGTGCGTCGCACACGCCAGGCGAAGAGGCTCGCGCTGTGAAAGAATGTGGTTTCCTAGAAGAAGAATGCAGCCACGATGGCTTTGCCCCGAGTGATCTCCCGACTCTGCGTTTCCGGGATGACGCACTTGAGTCCGCAGCACGATTGCATGTAGTGTTTGAACCGAATATGAAGTCTGAAATCCCGGACATGGAAGTTGCTGGAGCGCTCAAGAAGGATACTGACAAGAGTACACACCCTGTAACCACTGACCGGTCGAGTAGTGCTAAGCCGAGGCCTTTTGTAGATATAACGGTTTTGGATACCACTCATTCTCGAGATGGGGACTGCTTCCTACTGCTTTCGAAGATGTTTTTTTAATTTTGTGACACTTTACGTAATTTTATAACTTTTGATGTTCAATGTCGTATATTGGCACTAAGTACCATCAACATGTAGTAAGCGCTCGCGGATCTTGTACAAACTCTCATGAAGATTGTCAATTGATGGACGCTTGTGATCTTCAATGGCGCAGCACTTCTCTACTACATTGATGAGGGCAAGGTATGTGCGCATGACGGAGATCTTAGATCGGAGTACGTAGCAGCCATTAGATAGAATTGTTTCGAGACCTTCACTTTTCTTTCTCTGTCAAATACAGTTCCTGTCGATTCTAACAGAAGACACATGAGCTACTTGGGGTGTAGGAATCGCTTCATAGGTGAAGATTTTAGTCCAATAGATTGTCAATTGATCAACCGTTCCGAAATTCTTCCGCTGTGCCTGTAAGTATTTTCTGGGTGCCAGAAATCAAGTTCAGCCCACGGAAATTCGAGTTGTAACGGGATTGCATAATTTGGGAGGCATGATCCGACCCACTATCCACGATCTTGTCCTTGTGATTCGCATTTGTTGTTCGTTTCTGTACGGAGTTCATAGCAGCCGCGCATCTCTGCGCAATTTCTGCTTCCCGGTGGGCAAGCGTCATTTAAGGGTTGATATCGACGTTGCGATTCAATGCTTTAGCCAAGAATCCGTAGACAGAGCGCAGGAGTGGCCCTTGAGCACCGGCCAGCGCAAGCGCAGACTCTTGGTTGATGTCGATTAATGTGGAATGGAGATCTGTGACAAAGGCGCCAGCTGACTTCATTCCGATCCTGTTCTCTATGCTTTGGTTTGCACTGGTCACTTTATAATTTTCATCGGTAGTACGTCGTAAAGGCAGCCTGTACGTAGAACTTAGAAGGTGACTTGGTACAAGCCCAAAACTGTAGACGTCAGTTGCTGGTGTTTGTTTGAATTACTGTGATGCCGGGCCCGCGAAAGAAAACTCAGCAACTCCGGAGCACCGATCGACAGTAAAGGCGCAGCACACAAGCCCGGTGGAGCACTATCGTCATTTAAATTGCAGAGATGGGCCCCTGCGCAACGGTTGACATCCTTGCAGAGCTTTCATTGTCCTGCGACTTCACTGAACCGGCCTCTTAACCAGAACTCAGGATATGAATAGGATGGATGTAGCTTTTTTGAGCAGAAAAGTGCCCAAAAGCGGCACAGAACTGGACTGTCATAACCATCACCATCTCCTGCATTGAATCTTTGACCACCTTGGATCTGGTCCACCACGAGGTTGGCTAGTCCAAATTTGTTATGGACGTAGCCGTCTGAATGAAAGTACCGCATACCAGTCAATAGCTATAGTCCTAGATCCACTACATGCGTCAGGGGAAGTATCGTAGCACTCTGTGATGATATGGCGCTGTCGGCGCCCTCCATGATGAAAGCCGCAACAGCGATAGTCACTCCGTTGATCTGGTGTTTGATGGTTGTGAGCTAAATTCTGCAACGTATTCGTCCCAATTCGTTTTCCTCTGCGGCTTGTTTCGTAGGGAAATGCCTCTGTTAACGTAGCACTTACCGACTAAACGTCCAAACATCATAGACGCGTACCTTGAACCATGGAGAACTTTAGAGCCACCTGGGCCCCTGTTAGGCCAAGAAAACATTAATTTGGAGGAGCACAATTCGACTTCGTCAACTTGCCTGTCAATAAATTGACCGAATCCCCGAAGATATCGATCAAGATGTTCTTGTCATGATTTGCTTGGCCCACCATAATTGCTAGGCTAGACGCATCTATGACGAATTGCCCCTTCCCGAAGCCAAATGGGTGGTAAATGACGCTTTGGTTGAGGATATGTCGTTCATTTCCCTAGACACTCAACCCATCTAAGCCCCGGTTGAGTACGCCCACTGCAACTGCTTCCACTGCTGTCGGTTGGAGAAATCTTGGAACTTCCACGGGACCAAATGAGGATTCGTAAAGGCGTTCTCGCCACAGTAGTGCGCTGTGTTAGGGAACGCACATTTTTACTCGATCCGTATCCAGAGGAGTATGTAACTGACGACTGCGTGGTGTCTGCCCAATTCTAGAACGTCTTTACCTTTCTAGTGGTGGATCGTTGACCGTCCCGTAAACCAAGCGACGCCACCGTCTGGACTTCTGGGGTCTCCTTCGCTGAATCGACTAGTTTGACAGCTAATGCACAATTTTCAGCTTCGCAAGTCATAAGTGTCTTCCTGAGTTCTGAGATCTCGCCTTTGAGAACATCGTTTTCTGAGGCGGGCGATTGAATACAGACGGCTATGTTTATATTGTCAGGCTTTACGGCGTCACTTATGGTTTCGGCTCCAGCAGATATATCGACAGGCACAGCGGTCATAGAGTTAATGAAGCAAGGCACAATTTTGTCCTTGAAGAACATTGTCTTGCAGAGAAAAAGAGATTCTTGATCCTTTCGCAATGCCCTGTGGGGCGCGAACACCTTAAAAGGTGGGACGAGTCCGTCAATCCGCTGACTGTCGTTCCAGGCGTGAGAGTGTTATGCATTTCCCTGATCAGCCCAAACTTAGCGCTGCCTATTTTCCTCAACTTCACACCCTAGATCACACCGAGGTCTGTACTCATCATGTCCATCTCTTTTTCGCTCGTCCCTGATCTTTTAGAAGACTTCTCCATCCAGAATCTGCATCCATGAGAGCATAGAAAAGATGACAGCGCAACAGCACCTTGGCCTGCGCTTGGATGAAAGAACGGTCTGCTCTTCTCAAAAATGCGAGCTCCGAGTGGTTTAGTTTTTCAGTTGTACGTCCTCGCCGGTCCTCTCGTACCGGAGTCTTTACCAATTGCCATTCTTTTCATGGCGTCATCGGGTGAGTAGCGCTTCATAGCGAAACTCCCGGTCGTGGCGAGGTTAGAGGCAGTTTCCGCGTGTTCTTTCAGGATCTGATGTGCTTTACCGAAGAGAAATTCAGTGAGGTGAGCTAAATTGTTTCCCAAGGCAGGCAAGTAGAAGGCGCTAATCTCGAAGAACCGATGTAGATTCGGAACGTCACAGTACTGCAGCACTTTTGTCTTGAAGCCAGGGCGACATTCTTTCGACGTTCCATGACTCTTTACCAGCTCCATTTGTGAAGCGCATAGGTCCGATAGCTGCGCTACCTCATTTCCTCTTCTGTTTCCAGCCTCTTAGGTGCCGAAGCATGGCCGTGGGATTTAGTACATTATTCGAATAATTTCGTTAAATGACAGTTGTAGCTTCACAGCTCTGTGAAGTTCTACCATGTCGGGAGATCTTCCTTGAGCACCCTGTGCAGGAAACATTTCTTCATTGAAGATCGTCAACGCCGCTGGCAATAACAGCAGAGAGGCTGCGAATTGTACGACGCTAAGTCCAGCTACGAAGCTGCCTGAGGTATTATTCTTCAATACGGCGCTACTAGCGTTTTTTCTTTTTTCTCCGTTATCTACCACAAGGCGTAAGTCCTTGGAAAAGGCATTCATTACAGCTTTTGTTGAGGTTGGGCTACCTGTCTCTAGTAAGGGAAGGTAGCCCAACATCAACACAAGCTGAAATGAGTGCCTTTTCCAAGGCCTTACACCTTGTGGGGGATAACGGAGAAAAATGAGGTCCATTGTTCTTTTTCTAAACCGAGAAGAATGCAGTGGTCTATCCCAGACCAACTGTCAAGGAATGAATCGAAACGGCTTTTTTCCGGAGACGCCAGTCCAAGGAAGCGAAGACCGTTCATACGAGTCTGCTTTACCCTGTCAGTACCTGCCAGTTCGTTCTCATACAGATCCCCCGGTGTCAGTATAGCCTCATTCCTCACGCCAATGAAATTTAATTGATCAACACCCAGTATTATTTCCATTACGGCTTCTAGGCGATTCATTGACATGAAATTCTCCGGGGAAAACAAGCCCTCGACGTTAGTAAACCTGGATGTTCCTGGTGGAACCCTACGCATAGAGCACACGTTGCATGGGGCATTAGAGCTGTGACTCACCGTGAGCCGTGACGGCCCTGCTGATTTCGATACCTGCATGTATTCGGAGCTAAACCTTACAACCTTGAAGAATACCCATCTTGGTCTCATCTCTGTTTTCATAAGCTTGTCTTTGTTTTCCATGTATATAAGGTCGTCTTGAATGGCTAATAGTACGGCAACAGAATCAGCCTTATCAGTTACTAGACTAGAAATCCGTATCGACTGGGAACTGGTTTGCAAAGTTTCCGCGATACCAATCAAGTCTCCGTAAATACCGGCGCCTGAAGCAAGCCCAGCTCCCATGTTGAAATTGTCTGTGCAAGGACTGATCGGTATAAGCACGATCTCGGCTCCGGTAACTTCTTCGTAAACGCGAGTTCTGTAGGGGTTCTTAATGGATACCCCTTCGTTAGGGCGTAGTGATCCGAGGATCCATCCCTTCTAAGTTTCGACCATCCTGCAGTTCGGACTAGAACTCTCTTATCACTGTTTGCTTCCATTTCTGATTGCCTATTCTGCACCGAGAACATAATACTCTTCGGTGCACTCGTAAATTTGGAACGAGGTCCGTCGTTCTTTTCTGCCAAAGCCTCCTCTTACATCTTCAGCTTCCATTTTGTCGACTGCAAATTCGTGTACGAGGTACACATCCATGGATTACAGTTTGTATCCGATCTCTAAATCATTCTTCCGCCTTTTCTTCTCAGATCTATTGCCCTCCACAGTACCTTCTTATTCTTTGGGGTCCTGTCGGGTACATATCTCTAGATGCCAAGCCATGTCGCCCGGGCGGAGGAATTTCTTCAGCGCTGAGGTAGAGTGGCCGTCGCCTTCACAGCCAACGTATTCATCCTTCAGGTTCGGCCGTATAATCACTGTTTTGCCTTCTGGTTTTGCGTAGATTTGGCGTGCTTTGATACACTCCGCCTTACGGGTATTCCTGCAGTCAGTATGACAATCGATTGAGAACCTAATCTTGATCTGGTCTTGTAGATTGAATTGTAAAGTGCTACCTTGTCAAAATAGCCTCGAAGTATACACTCTCGGAATCCCGGACTCAAAAATTGGCGTTCAACGCCGTTCAAAGCCAAGTTCTGAGGTCGGGATTTCGAGAGTGTATACTTCGAGGCTATTTTGCCAAGGTAGCACTTTATGATTCAATCTAAAAGGAAAGTTTCCACACCCATTTTAGAATCAACAAACGCCCCGAAAGCAGCGGGACAATGGCATGCTTCAGCGGCTCAACCCAACGGGGTGTCGTAAAATGTAGGCGGTACATTTTCAAGTGACGATTTGGCTCGACCTAGCACGGCACGGCAGTTTTTGGGTTGGGAAAGCTCGAGTTGAACGATGTCACTGAAAAGTCTGACTTTTGTGACGGACTCGCCGCCATTGGTCTCTCTGCATACAAGCTTCTGCATTGGCATCTTGAAGTGAGCCAGTTTTATTTTCTTGATACGTTGCGACTGACTCAGAGATAGGTTAGGAATAGCTTCTTAACTTCAAATTTCAGCTCCGCAAACTTGGCACCCCATTCTGTTAGAAAATGTTCATTGTTCCTCCCTTCTCCTGCTCCCATGACTCTCCCTGCAGTGGCAATCATTTCGTCGTGAACCAGGCGCCATATTTAGGGGACACTCGTGAATTGCACCGTGGGAAGAGGTTGGCGACCTCTCAGCATAGCTATTGAAGTTAGCATTCTTGACGGGAGATTTATCCTCCTCCTTCCAGTACCCTTCTCTACATCCGCCGGAGATGTGACCTCGACTTGTGAATCCATTCGAGCGGTTTGCAGATGAACGGACGAGATCAAGTTCTCTTCCTCAGAGTCTGTTTACATGTCTGGAGAATGAGGAGACATATTGTATAGATCAGAAGCTCTTCTCGCGGCCTCAGAGTCACTTAGGCCTTCGAGATTGCCTACTGTTGTCTATTTGCCCTGCACAGCTTGTTCCTGCGGCGTTCTCAGCTCCCCATTCATTTGCCCTGCTTTAAAAACGTTCGCCACCATCTTAGAACCCTCCAGTTTTTAACTTTTATGGTGTATTTCTCCCTCTTATTGAACAAGGGACTGCCCCAGTCTTTTATACTCACACGGCGCCCTTCTTCCTCGTCATATTCAGCTAAAACAGAGGATGTCGGTAAAGTAGCAACTTCTTGTTGCTCATTCTCTACTCCACCCGTCTGCATATTTAATCCAGATCCAGGCAAGATGTCCATATTCTTTTGATGGCGGTCTTTGTCGTCGTCTTTCACGACCAGTGTTGCAACACATACATGTATGGCCATAAAAGTAGCCCTTCACCTCCGTAAGTTAAAATTTGTCTTAAATGTCGTCTTCGTTTGTGCGGTAATCCGGAACTTCTCCGCCATCCCTCGGGTCATCTTTGCTCACATTTCCTTCCTATTTCTGTCTTTATCCGCAATAACATTTGTTGATTTTATTTTATGCAAGACGGTCGGTTCTTGCATATCGAATGTGGGGTTCTCTACTGCGCTAGCAGCATTATCGTAAAAGACGCCCGGTATCTCTATGTCGTGTGGGTCCCCTGTTACAATAACAGCGTCTTCACCTTCGTAACAAATTCTTTTCAATTTGCCAAGCCTAGGCATATCGGCCCTGTACGTACCAAGAGCCTCGTACAACTCCTCCAACATCGCCTCTTCTTTTGGGAGTCTAGTGTCTACTAGAGTGTTGTCACACCTTCCTTCTCCGTCATTACGTTTTACATGTCCTTCGTCGGGGCTTCATGTCGTGCTCTGCACTAAATTAATTAATTCAAGTTGATATAATGCTCTCGTCAATGTACACACGCCAAAGTTCCTCGTGGATGGAGGGATATCTATGCACTAGGCGATCGTACTATTGCCAGGCGGAGCTTCAGATAGGTTTTAGTATCGGCGATGATCAGGATTGTGGTAAATTGATTGACCATCATGTACAGTCTCGTCCGCTCACGAGCGTCTTCGTCGCTTTACATCCTTTTGACTGTCACCTATTTGCCTAAAAATAAGGTACGGTACTGCACGGCACTGTCGGGTTTCGCAATCGGCGTTCCCGCTACGCCGCATCTTGCACCAGTTGCGTACAGTGACTGTAAATATTGCGTCATTACAGTGATATATGGCCTCTGTCGACAGGCAATTGTCGAACAGTGGTGCAAAAGGTTTTACGGAACCTTTCGACGCTGCTGCTGAAGGAGATAGCACGCGATTTCGAGCCGCCACTGGCGCCACCCGTGCGGAGGAAGCAGTCGGGTCCCCACCCGAAGACTCTCCCCACGACTTGACTACCTCCTCAACCGGAATTGGTACCGCCGCCAATATCGACGGTACTGCACAGGAAAACGCCGACAACAGAACAGGTGCCTCACCGTCCACCGAACCGACACCAGCAGAAGAAAAGGCCATCGCTGACACCGCTTCTGCGGACCGCGCTGCCAGACTTGAAGCAGCCCGCAACGCGTCGCCCCCAGCCCCACCGACTGCGCGCCTTCCTCTGCCGCAGCTGCGACGGAAGCGGTCCTTCTCTCTCCTGGCCAGGACCCACCCATCGAGCCATACATCGCTCCCCCACCCTTCATGTTCGGCCTCGAGCACAACGGTATCTCCGACGAAGAACTTCCAGCCGCAGAAAAAGAGGTACAAGAAATCCTTAGCACTCCTGACGGCCTTCAATGGCTCGCATTCCCCGCACCCCGCGGCAATGTAGCGAATGGCTCCTTGCCACTGCCCAAGAAACCCGCTGGTTCAGCGGCCCCAAAGGCGGAGCCTGGGCTACTACGACCCCATCCGCCACCTGTTTCCGCGCTTTCATGGAGCTTCACGCCGCCACTGCGTCCGAAAACGTCGGCGGACCAAGCCGTGCACCGCCCCCACCTCCAAACTACGGCGCCTTCATGCGTGATGAGCCCTCCGCGTCCTCGCAACTCTTTGCTTTCTCCTCAAATCCTACTTCACCCTCCTTCGGCCCCTCTCCTCCTCTCCGTAAGGAGCCGTCTGGCTATGTCGTGCAAGTCTCCGACTGAGAAAATCCCGTCTGGGCAAGAAGGCTCTGTTGTCGGCGATGAATCCCTTCCTTATTGCCTTCACGTTGATGGGCAGGTGACACCCGAGGCATGGGGAGCACCTGGGGGCCTTTCTTTACTAACGCGCTCCCTATCCACATGGGAACCCCACAGGGGCATTGAGAGAGCCGGGGCCCGGCGAGGTTTGGGCTCTCCCTCTTAGCTATCAGAAGATTCAAGGAAAAGAACAACATCATGCCCGACATCAAGAACAAGGTTCCTTACCTCCAATCCCTGCCCCCTCCTCACCTCCGCGGCCACGTCCTCCCACAAGAGGCCCTCCAGGGCGTCCCCTTGCCCTAGTGGCAGACTACGAGTGCTCTCCGTGCCCATGGCCAGCATTTTCTGCGATCAAGAACCCCTCCAGTCGAGGAACGCGCCTGTCAATTGACCTGCGCACGTGGCGCACTCACGTAATCTACCACTACGAGTTCCTGCGCGCTGACATTCTTCCAGCGAGCTCATCACGAAACTCACGCACCCTCTCCGCTGATGTCGGTAGTCTCGAATATATGGCGGCGCGCGCAGGCTGGCGGTTCTTCCATGCTTGCGTCTCCCTTCGCAAACCGGCCGCTGGCTCACAGCCGAAGGGTCCTGTTGAGCGATGATGGCGCCATGAATGTGAACCGGGGTCACCATGCAGGCCTAACGAATCCCCGTCCTCTACTATATCTGTCAATGAAGCCACAGTATACCGCCGCGGCAAGAAGAAGCAAACGTACCCTCTTCACGCAAACCCCGTTTCCCCGGCTGCCACGCCTACCTCAGCGCCGCGTCCACGCCCATCCATCGAAGAAATAGGCAAGTCTGGACTTTCCCGTGCGCGTGTCTTTTCCCGCATCCCCAGAGAGTGCCTCGAGGCATACCGAGCCCTCAACATCACGGTTCTACTCCGATGTGCAGGGCTGGCACGCGTGCACGGAGCAGATGCTCAAGTTACGACGGCTGCCCTCCAATAAAAAAAGCTCCTCAAATTCGGCGTAGCCAGGCGCCTCTACCAAATCGAGGAAGGAAGTGGCAACGACGCACTCTAAACTTCCGCTCTGCGAGCACGCATCACGCGCGCTATGGCGTACGGCGACGCCATCGTTCAACTCTGACATGAGGCCGTCGACGCTGCCAAAGCGAAGAAAGATTGGCTGCACCGCCATCCTGCCGCTCTGTCAAAGCAGCTGCGTGACCAAGCGGCTGCTGAGAAGTGCGTGTAGAGAGCGCGGGACCTAGCCCAAGTCTCTCAATATCGTCGCTTTCTACGCGTCCTCATGTATTCTAGTTAAGCAGACCTGCAAGGTGAGGACTTCATCGCGGCCCTCCGCGCCCTGCACCCGAAGCGCGAGCCAGTTGATAGGTTGACGCCATCCGCACTGCCCACCGCTACCAGGCTGTCGCGGAAGCTAATGAAGAGAGTCTTACGCAAAATGGATGATCACTAGTTGGTGGGACCGGATGGAGTTCCCGTGCCGCACCTGAAGCTCCTCGTCTGCCCGCGCACGGGCGAAACGCCAGACCATTCAGGCCCGTCTTCCATCTATGAAGTTTTATGCCTCATGGCTGAGGAGGAAGCGAGCGCTGAAGCTGCCAATTATCAAGCTTGGGCGACGCTTCTTGCGTGCTCGAAGCCGAAGGCAAGTATAGACCTTTTTACATAGGTACGGTAGTTCTTCGTATAGTCTCATGTTGCCTAATTAAACTAGCTTTGCCAGGCACGCGCGACTACTTTGATTCGCACTAATTTACCAAATGTGTCCCTGCCGGAACAGAAGTCGCAATCCACGCTTTTCGCGAAACATTGGCAACACATGGCTGGGATCCCGGCAGGGCTGCTCTCTTTATTGACGCCCGTAGCGCTTTTAAAGATGTTGATAGGCAGATGATTCTAGACGCAGTAATTATACACGCTCCGAACATCGCTTGATATGTACACATGGCATACGGCTGTTCCCCTTGGCTTGTTGCAGGGAAGCATATTATACGCTCGCTTCAAGGGACGCAGCAAGGCGATCCTCTAGGAATGTTCCTCTTCTCGCTCGTAATCGAGCCCCTCATCTACGAGCTTGAAGGGATTTTTGACCTAGACCTGAACGTCTGGTGTGCCGATGTCGGCACGCTCATTGCCCCGATCTCTGAGCTATTCAAAGCGACAGCCACTCTCAAGCTTGACCTAGTCCTAGGACGTCGTCGTCACACTCGGCTACCACCTCGAGGTCAAAAAGTCAAAAGTCTGGTGGCCCACTGTTGATCAAGCGAAGCTCTGGAAGCCGCGCGAGTCCGCGCAGGACGATCGCATCCTACTCTCGCGCCGCCCCCCTTTCCTATTCCTAGCGGATGAAGCCCCGCCGGACTCTGGCATATTTCATCCAGTGTCTGGCGTCAAGGTAGTTGGCGCGCCCATAGGAAGCGACCACTTCGTCGCTGGATTCCTCCGAGAGCGAATGGAAAGCGTCGACGATCTCCTTTTAGCCGTCGTCGACATGAAAAACCGCCAGAGTTTGACAGAGATACATCGAAAGTGCGCGTCTGTCGTCGTTAGAGTCCACACACTCCGCGAAACTCCGCCCGAGCAAACGATACCTCTGCTGGATGATTTAGACGCGCAGAAATCTGCCTGGACAGACCGTATACTGCCGGAAATCCCCAGTCTCCTTCCGGCAGCCCCCGTCCAGGCCTCCCTAGACCGTGAGGACGGCGGCCTTGGTCTCCTCCCTGCCCGCGTCATCGCCATAGCAGCCTATGTAGGCTCGAAGGCTGACACCGCACGAGCTGTTGCTGCGCTCCAGCGGCAGCGCCCTGTCTCGCTAACGACAGCACATCTCCCACCTCTTCTATCTTCCCTCTACGACGAGCATGGAGTGGTGCCCAATGACGACCTGCTCGTCCCCTCCCTTCCGCGACACCCTGGACATAATCAATCCACCATATCCAGGGCAGTCCAGAAGAGGAGGACTGCAATGTTCTGGCCTTCAGAGGCGGCCGAACCTTGAACCCTTCCCGTCGAGGAGCAGACTAATATATCCCGCTCAAAGTCTATCCCTACGCTGGAAACTCGCGCATGGAAGAAAATCCTGCCTGCCCAGCATGAATTCCCGTCATCTACCTGGTGTCTGCGGATGAAAGTCTGGCTTGGCGCTGCCGTCTACGACGAGGCTGCCGACGGCAGTGCTCTGCTGCCACACCTGCGGAAAGCCCATTGACCGTTTTGGCTGGCACTCACTCGCCAACTGTGACATGGGTTACGGTCGCATCCCGCGTCACAACAACATCGCTGTTGCAACGCGCGATGAGGCCTTCCTCGAGAGCGGCATTCCCAAGCGCCTCGAGGAAGTCGGCCTCCTCCCTGACGCCTACGTTCGACCTGAATATGTGTACGTAACATAGGAGGCAGGCTGCAGTGATCCAGGATACAAGTCCGCAGCATTCGACTTTACAGTGCATGGTGCTATCCCAGGCAACGGAAAGTCGAGTGCTGTTCTCACCTCTAGCTGCAAGATCCCCGGCCCTGCTGAAATCAGCACCGAGAAGACCAAAACCGCTGACTTCCTTAAGCGAGAAAAACAAGTCGCCCTCGTACTTACACGGATAATGGCATCACCTGGAAACGCGACTACCAGTTCCGTACATTTGGCATGGACGTGTATGGAGCAATGGGCCCTGAAACAAAGAAAGCTGTAGCACAGTTTTCAAAGATCAGGGCAGGCAGATTTAACCAATCTCCGGGCTCCTGCCGACAAAAAATACTTCAAAATATTAATGTCGCATTCATCGGCGCTAATGAAAAAATGCTGAGTGGTTGACGGAGCGGCACCTGTACTGGTGTCAGCGTTTTCCTGTGCAGTACCGTGTATATCGGTAACGGTACCAATTCCGGTTGTGGAGGCAGTGAAGTCGTGCTGAGCGTCTTCGGGTGGGGACCCGACTTCTTCGTCCGCACGGGTGGCGGCAGCGGCGGCCCGAGCTCGCGTGATATCTCCCTCAGAAGCAGCGTCGGATACGCCCGGGATAGCACGGAGCTTTGTAACACATGCACGCAGCGCCACTGCGCGAGCGCAGAAAGCTTTGCGAAGGTTCGAGGTGGTCTTGGAGTGAGCGAGGGCGTCACGTTTTCCTGCAAACATCCCGCAGCACCAGAGGAGGAGGGCGATGTATGCAGCGGGAATGTGAGGAGGGACCTTTGAGGCGAATAGGAAGCTGGGGCGGCCTCGACCCAACTCTGAAAGCGTGTCGCGGAGCTCTTTTTCGACAGCTGTGTCGAAGAAGAGGGCAGTATATCCTTCGGGATAGCACGAGGGGGTGAGGACGCTCTGGTCGATGGTAGCGTATTCAAAGCCCGCGGCGCGCGCGGCAAGCGGATGAGAGGATCGATGGTAACTTGTCCGCCAAAGGATATGAAGTCCCCGTTGGCGTCTTCATGGCCAATAAAGTATACAGAATAACGGCTGTGCTGCAGGACGGGGATGCCGAGTACGTTGTGGCGAGGGGCGGGGCAAGAGAGGATTTTTGCACCTCGTCAAGAGTGACGGCAGCGTCCTCGCAAGCGACGACGTCGTTGCTGGGCTTGGGGACGTCGTCGCTAGCGTGGAAGTGGAAATACGCGCGATTTCTATCAGCGAGGCAGAGGACCGCCTCGCGGGCAGCTTCGACAGCGAGTTGGCGTTCGCGAGCGAGAGCGGCTTCCGCAAACTTGCGGGACTTCTCGTCGCTCTTGGCCTGCGCCTTGGCGTCCGCGACGCCTTTGCGCCCGTCATTCGCGGCGCGGGCTTCAAGGCGCCTCTGGATGAAGGCCTTCGTCTGGGGATTGTCGCCATGGCCGCCGGCTCATCCACCGCGGCTGCTGTTGCGGGCTCCGACTAGGCGCCCTCCGCTTCCATTGAGACTGCCACGTTCGGCAGCGGAATTTGGATGGGGACGGGCTCCGCTGCCGCGGCCTCCGTTTCCATCTGTGCTTTCATTCCCTAATTATGTCCATCACTTCCCTCATCCAAATGTTTTCCGCTTGCGCTTCCACCTGCGCGTCCACGTCCATGTCACATGGACGTGAACGGTCGTCCACGACGGCCCACGCGCGTCTAGCTGTCGTCGTGTGTGACATGGCCAATGTCAGGGCGTCCTGCGCTGTCGTGCGCATCGCCAGCAGTGTCGGGCCCGGAAGCGCCAAGGGCGCCGGTTGTGACAGCAGCGCCGACGGCGTCGGTGGAGACTGCGGCGCCGACGGCGCTGGGGGTGTTGGCGACGTCGCTGAGGACGTTCCCGACGTCGTTGGGAGCGTTCCCGACGTCACCTGCGCGTCCGCCGCGGTTCGGACGAGAGCTCTCGCCGCGGCGCGCGTAAGTGGCCCACCCATTGTCGATGGGTATGTTCAGATGGCGATGTTTTTTTGGCGTTGAAGTTGTATATATTTGCAGTTTAATCAGAATAAGACTGTTTTAGAACTCATTGTGGTTTGATATGGAGAATTGGAGATATGGGAGTACAGTGGCGATAATTTTGAAACGTGACGAACACGCCTGTCATATTTGGTCTATTGGGCGTCGAAATAGTAAGTTGTTGCTACCAGAGTGGCAGATGTCGTGAGCGTGTCGGGAAAATCGAACCCACGTCTCACTCCGCAGAACGTGAAAGGAAAAGGTTGGACATGCGAGGAGCGCGACGTCGGTTTGGGTATGCAGTCTCGATTTCGAGTATTTCCCGCCCACCCTCCTCTTCCCCTCCCTCCCCGGCGCGATTTGCTCCTTTAAACGACTCCGTTTTCAAGCGTCAGAGGGCGCCATGAGGGCTGCACGAGACTTTTTCTTGTTACTCGCGACGAATTCAATGCTTTCGTAATGGCGCGCAACCGGTTGAGCTGAGTGGTAAGAAATAAACAGCGAAAATCATAAAGTACGCATAGTCCTTGGACGCAGGCATTTCGGACACTCTCAGGTGTTGATGATAGTAGACAGGGGTACGCGTAGTGTGTGACGGCTATATAGCGCATGTCATCCACTACGCGTATCTGGAATGACGGCGGTGTCCGAGGTTTCAAACGTGGATGGGGTGCTCCCCTTTGCAGAGGCCGCAATGTTTTGGACTTCAGACGCGACTACTCCGCCCTCCTCTCGCAGCACAATTTTCCACGTTTCGCCCTCACTCGCTGACCGGCCGCGCGTCGCTCTTTCGGCGCTGTCGAACCGGGGAAACCTACGCTGGCGCTTCGGTTTCCCCGGTT
>JAULCF010854568.1:0-18723 GCA_032361265.1 Devaleraea mollis | reverse complement strand
ACGTAATGTACAGTGCTTGCATATGGCCCGAAAACTGCATACGATAAAAAAATCTGTATCGACATAGTGTAATGCGCTTTTGAGGCCTATTTCGCTGCATTATCTAATGCCAGTTTGGCACTTTTCTGCATTACCAATGCACCTAATGCACTTTAGGTTTTACCGACGCAGTGGTTAAGCCCATAGAAAGCCTCTGTCAGAAAGGTTATGTTGGTGAACGTGTCGGGCATGTCCCGGCTGCCTCCGTCAGCACCGTTTTCTTCGCTGGGGGCTGGTCGAGGTCGCTGCGGTCATCCGCACCCTCGATGTCAAAGTCGAATTCCGCCGCCCCGGCACTCGCCGGAGAAGGCGTTGCCTCAGGTGCGCTGCGCGTGTAGGCTTGTCCGCCAACGCTGCAGCGTTGCCGGCGCCTGCACCTGGGCTGGGCGCGTCGGCCGCGAACTGCGCGCCGAGGACGTTGTCGGCGTTGTCGGCAATGCTTGCGTTGAGAAAGAAAAAATGCTACACGAAAAGAAAAACATGCGGCACCCGAAGTTACTTCTCCGTTCGGCAGAAGCTGTGAGTGTCGGGGCGAGCTTGGCTGACAGTGGATTTGCGTAACTTGTCGTGGGAGGCGTGGCGACGAGATGGGACGACCAACTGCTGGGCAAGGCCCGGTTTCGCGTTCCTTTTATAGGTCACGCAATCTGAGATTCCGTCGCCCGTCGTCATCCACTCAACGGTCGCCACCCATTTCTGGGCTGACAAATCTCTCTCGTACCATCCATGTCGGCCACTAACATTGCAGCATTTTGGCAGACTCCTCATACAGGCAGCCCCCTTTTCATACCACCTCTGGGAGTTTGGATCACCACCGTGAGAGATTACGCCTCCTTAGATGTCGCTATGACATATAAGCTGTCATAGCGCTTACACATCTGTGCGGGCGGTCACCCTGGTCCAAAACATGCCCAAAGCGTCATGCCAGCCATTCCAAGCCCTCTCCGCTTCAGCCGACTCATTTAATTGAAAATCAGAGACAGAGAGCACGATACACCGAGACACGCCGCTTTGGTTATCACTTTCCTTCTTTGCATTCACAGAACACTTTCCTGCTTCGCGTTCTGTGAATGAGCAGAATCAAACTGCCTGTGGACCCTCCTCCAAGTCTGCCGGCTTGAGTTTATGAGAGCTGCAAGAGCCGCTGTCTGCCAGACAGTGTTAACCACTGTGGCGTGAACAGCGCTACTAGCGCTGTCACACCACAGTGGTTAGCATATATTATCTCCACTGTGGCGGCCATCGTATATGGTACTACACTGTCGATTACTTGGATAACTGGATGGGTTTGGCGAACATTGCGACTCCGAAGCCGCTTCAGAGTCGCAATGTCCACAATGTGGTCCACAATGTGGTGTTTGGTTTGGCGGACACTTCGACTCCGAAGCGGCTTCGGAGTCGCAATGTCCGCCAAATCCATCCAGTTATCCAAGTGACCGACAGTGTGCCCATGACAAGTGGTTTAGAGTGTGCTTTCAGCAAACTCTAATAATAAACCCATGTCATGGGGTTTAGATTTTACTCAGAAATATAAAAGAAAACGACTGTCATGTTCAATATAATTAGGTATTCTAAAACCCATATTTTGCAAGCAGAGTCGCACCATCACTGTCAGCTTCTGACGCTAGGTTGTTCAGGTTTGTTACGGTAGGAGACCTGACACACGAGCACTGCTCATGATTGCGAAAGTCGCGCGCGACGTGGGTTGCCTAGACGGCGACTGCAACTATTTGAGAGGGAGAGGGAGAAAGTCGGACGCTCAGTCGCCACCCTGCTATTCCGTGTGCAGCGCCCTGCAAAAAGTTGACTTGAGCCTCTTTTTTTTACTTTGAGCGGTCCATCGAAGCGGCTGTCGACCCGTCAATCGGCACTTGTTGGCCCGAGCGTTGCAGCGTCAAAGTAACCAGAAGCCTTTTATTCGGCCTGGCACTCAGTCCAGCAGTTGTCTCGGACCCGGATCTATTCACTATCAATCAGCCGACGGACGCCCACGATTTAGCTCGTCAGGAAAGAGAGCCAGGTTCCACCCTTGCCCTGCTATTTTCTTGCCTACTCGTGCCACTGCCGTGCGAAAAGGCGCTGTCAGCCTGTCAGGCGGCGCTGGTAGGCTCAGAGCGCAGTCCCGCTCTCTATCGCTGCCAGGCCGCATGCTCCACCTGGAGCCCCTACCCCTTATCCCACGATGCTAGAATCGCTCGTCTCCGACATCCTCGTCCGCGTCGTTGGCCTGTACCTCGTCGGCATCACACCAGAGACAGTGAGCCTCGGCGTTTGGGGCGGAGACCTTTCTCTCCGCGACCTCACCGTCCGTCCAGACGCTCTCGCAGTCCTTCTCGAGACGCTCGGCCTTGACCTGCCCGTCACCTGCCTCGCAGGCAACGTCGGCTCCCTTACACTCTGCGTCCCGTGGAAGGCACTGCGCTCGTCGTCCGTCGTCCTCACCATCCGCGACCTCGTCGTCGTCGCATCGCCCGTCTCCGACGGCGACCAGGCCGCCCTCGCCGCGCGCGACACCCGCCTCAAGGCTGCCCACCTCCAGGCCGATGACGCGCTGCGCGACGCCAAATTCTCTGTGCGTGCCACAGCGCGCCTCGCCCGCTGGCGACAGAAGGTCACGTCCACGCTCGTCGCGACCGTCGTGCGGAATTTGCAGGTCGTCGTCGAGAATGTCATCGTCCAGTACCAGGACGCGTCGTCGGTGAGAGACAGACCGTACACCGTGACGCTGGCGGTGGACTCGATGCGCTTTGCGTCGACGGACGCGTCGTGGGTCGAGCGGTTTGCGGACGCGACGGCAGCCGACGAAGAGGCCGTAGCCAAGGCTGAGGCTGGCGCCGCACAGAGGATGGTGTATAAGGTCCTGCACGTTCGTGGATTGCTGGCGAATTGGGTGCCTGGCATTGGCGACACGTCCCACACGACGCTGTCGCCGGCAGAGTGGGCTGAGAAGCTACGCGGGAGTAGCGAGCGGCGCGTTATTCACCCGATGCATGGCCGTCTCCGCATGGCGCTCGTCGCCGACGCGGCCGACGCGCCGGCGTCGACGACGCCGAAAGCTGATATGGACCTGTGTTTCCCCGACGTCAAGCTTGGGTTTGATGACTTCCAGTACCACACCCTCCTCTCGACGATCATGTACCTCAGCGACATCGACCGGAAAGTGCGGCCGAAATCGCCGAAGGGTCGGTGGCTGTGGGCGCTGGAGCGGCTCTTACCGCGCTTTAAAAAGCGCCAGGCAGAGCGTCGCTCTTTTTCCGCAGACGGGCTGCGCCAGCGGCGCGAAAAGCGGGAGCTGTACGTCAGCGCATGGAAGGCTGTTCGAGAGGCAAAGGTCACTGGGAAGGGTGATTTGGGAGCCGTCGCGACAGAGGTGTCGGTGCTCAGGGACATGGAAGTCGAGATGGCGCTGGCAGATGTGCTGCTATTTCGCGACGTTGGGGACCGCGATGTTGAGGGCGAGCAGATGCCAGACGAAGCGCCAGCGCATGCTTCCCCTGTTACGCCCGCTTCTCCTGCTGCGGCTACTTCGGCCGGGTTCTGGAGCGGCTTCGGGCTTGGATTGAGGGGTGTGGCGGTTCAGGATGAAAGCGCCGAGGGCAGTGCTGGTGCAGTTGGGAGCGGCGTCATGGATGATAGCTACGGACTCTTTGGGCAGGCCGAGAGAGCGGACGGAGCTTGCGTTGGGCTACCAGGCAGTGTAGACGACGGAATGCGTGCGCGAGGAAGACCTGGCGGCGGCGGAAATAATGCAGCAGTGGCGCCCACCGTTCGCTTCTCATTCATGCTCGGCCGAGGATCCATCGAGCTGAGCAGGGGCGGCTATCCTACAGACCCTGTTGGCATTTCTCGTCTTATTTTTCACGAGCTTCGCCTGGGCGTTACTACCTGGCGTGGAGATCAGGGGTTGTTGATTGAGGCTCTGCTGGGGACGCTTGACGTCTTGGATCTCCAAACTCCTGGGAATACGAAGGTAATGTATCCGCGCGTAGAGTGGTCCGGGCATTCTGGAAGCGAGGTAACGGGCGATGAGGCTTCTTACCCCAGCGCGATCTCATCTGCTTTAGAGCAGATAAGAGGGTCGTATGTCAAACCTGACCCTGCGCTGTTCCGACCGACCTCTGCTGGACTGGAGACGTCTGTTGGCGCCCTGCGCAACCACACGCTGGGATCACACTCCTACAGTAGCAGCTCCATACAAAGTGACGCCAGCTCTGCCAGCTCGATGTCCGGAAAGTATGAAGACATATCCCAGGTAGAGAACGAACCTCTTGACTACGTTGTTGCTCTGCGTTTGCAGCAAGAGGACGTTGGCGCTGAAGACTCCGAGCCAGTTCTTGACGCTTTGAAGGCTCTACAGGATAAAAGACCGAACCGCCGCCTCGCCCTGGATATTGCGATTGGAGGGATGGAGGCTATTGTGGATGGTCCCAGGGGGTCGTTCGTATCGTCCTGCTCTTTTTGGCACCCGCGTGAGAAGCTGCCCTCTATCATGCAGTTTCTTGGGCGAGCCGCTGCTCCGCGTCTGGCGGCCTTGCGGATGGACCTGCAAAAGTTGCTTGATCGGAAAGCGCCCATGCGTATTGACATGATGATAAGGGGGCCGCGTTTCCTTTTCCCTGGACCGCGAACGAGCTCGCTGGCGCTGGTTGTGGACCTGGGAACGTTTGCTATGGAGACTATGAATGGTCTGCCCGTGCAGAAGAAGGGGATCTCTTCCGCATCGATGTGTGGTGACGTTAAGCTGATGCCTGTAGGAAGTGCTCCTATGGACGAGTCCCTCATGCTGGCTGAGACATCATCTCAAAAAGTCGATCTAGGCTGCACAAACTATCGGTTTACTGGCAGCGATCTTGGAATTTATGTTGTATCTGCTGCCGGGCGAAAAGCGGCGGAGCGTCTAGTGAGGCCTTTGTCGCTTCGCATTTTGCTGCAAGTCTTAAATGACGCGTCGTATGTAGAGGCTGTGCTGGACCCTGCGTACGTTCCGTCCTTGGCTCGAGTCTCTCTATTCGGCCGACTGTCGTCGGTAAACACGACAATTTCACAGTCCGCCTTTCAAAAATTGCTGAAAGTTGCGCAGCAATGGAGCAAGTGGACTAGTGTTGCTGAAGAACCTAGCGGGATTGAGCCAAACTCCCCTCTAGCACCAAGCTCGTCATCGCCGCTTGCCGACGATAGTCATCCTGCTCTGCCAGTCGTGTCTACTGCGATGGCCGCCGTTCCTCTCGCCGTTGGGTCTGGTGAGGTAGCGGAAGTTCTGAAAGCTCAGCTTGTGAAGTTTGATATGCGGCTTGAATTGGATAACTTGAAGCTAGAGTTAAGGGATATGAACGGGCGCCGAGTGGTCACTTTGTCGTCGAGAGCGACGGAGGTTAAATTTTTGCGAACGGCTGAAGTCTTGGAAATTGACTACCGCTTGCGTGAATTAAGTATTGACGACGGCAGTCGTGGGGCAACAGCTCCTTATCGAAGGCTTTTGTATGCTGGTGATGTTAAGGGCGGCAAAGAGGAGAGCCAACAATATGGTGGTGCGCCTCTTTCCACGTCTCCTTTCGATCAGACCGAAGCAAAAGACAATAACCCGCTCGATTGCAATGAGGCTGTCCGCGTTCACTACGTGGACGATACTGTCCAGCGTAAGCAGGATATTGCTGTGCACGTAATGTCATTGAGTATCGTCTGTGTGCGTGAGACTTACATTGCTCTGGCAGACTTTTTGTATCGGTCCGAGGATGCTGATAAGGACGAATACGTTGATCCGTTTGCTTCTGTGGGCACGACAACTTCTGCTGCTGTGCTGGCGCTTCGCGATAAGGCAGGTCAGGGTGTTGAGCTATCCAAACGTGCCCTCGTTAATCGCGGTCAGTTGAAAGTTTCGGCAGTGTTGGATGGGTTTGATGTTGTGTTTATTGCGGCCGAGGGAGCTATAGCGTCATTTTACGTGAGTGAGTGCACCATTCTCCTCTCACAGTCTTTGACTGGTGACGTTCATCTGTCCGGAGCTTTTGGATGCCTCCGGGTAAGAGATTTGACAGCTGCCTACGACATGATGTCGGAAACTTTAACCTACCATCGAGACAATTTGCTGGGTCTGTCGGGCAGTGCTGGTGATGCACCTCCAGATGGATGGACATTGGACATACCTGTAGTCGGCGACAAGTGGTTTAAGTCTCAGTTGACAAACTTGCGCATCGTTTACGTTCAGCGCTTTGTCGTTCTTTTCAAGCAGTACCTGAGTGCGCTTCGTGATGAACTGGAACCTGTCCTGTCTTTAGACGGTGGGCTTTTGGAGGTCTTTGATGGCGAAGAGGAGGACCGATGGAAGTCCTTGTCGAGGGGGCAGGAAGATCGAGTGCGACTTGACATTGTAACCGAAAAAATTGACGTTCTCATGCCGAGACACTCGCAAAGTCCGCACGAGGGGCTGAGATTTTTTATCAGCAAATCTGCTGTAACAAACGAAGAGCTTGCTGCACCTGGGTATCTCATGGGCGCCCGTATTTTGACGTCTGGCGTTTCATCCTATGTCATGTACTCGCATTGTCGAGATGGCGAGGAAGCGAATTTGCAGACTCTATCCTTTAGCCCGTGTGAGGATTTGGTTCCCTTTTCAGACGTCTCAAAGTTTGTGGCGAAGTTGGACATATGGCGAACTCGCCGAGTGCCGAAAGTCGTTTTTAACGAAGAGGGTACTCCAGTATTGAAAGAGGGCGAGCTTGAGCAGGACTTTGACCCGCAGCAGTGGCTGCCAGCGTTGCGTGTTCGTGTTGTATTTGCTGAAGGCCTCACTGCCCGGCTTTGCGAAGCGGAGTACAGCCTATTGTATTTCACGTTTACCGAAAATATTATCGAACGCCCCGAAATCGAGTTCACGGACATTGTCCGCGGTTTGAAAACTCCGATCCTCCCTCCTCGAGTGCCTGTTGAGCCCATCATGCTCTCGTCGAATCGAATGCCTCCTAACTACAGCGTAATGTTCGATATAGCCACCATTTCGTCCGTGATTCTTGCTGGTGGTGAGCCAGATGCGGAGAAGTCTCGCCTTATCGGTACTGAGTTGGAAAACATTGTCGGGCGGTTCGACTATGGCATCGACTACCGATTATCGTTCGAGTTATCTTGCAATATTGATTGCATGGAGGATTTGAGGCCCGTAGTGAAGCGGCATCCACGGTTCATTGTGAAGCAACCACAGATTCACAGGGCAGCTAGGGCCGATGGCTTGCAAGAGCATGATGTCGTGTTAAACTGGGATAGGCCTTATGGTCACCGCGCTAATGTCATGCTGGTTGTTTCCCGTATTAGAGTGATTGTTGTTCCAGAGCTGTTTCGCGATCTCGGTGCTTTAACTCCTCCTGGGTTTCCTTATCTAGCGTTGTCTGCTCCAGCACCTTATTTGCGCTTCTGTGGCCGGCTGCTGATTGTGACACTGGCTGACCCTGAAATTTGGCTGATGACAGATGAGTTCGAGGGAGACCATCGTGGCTTGGTAATGAGAGGGGACGTGATTGCTAAAGTTCAATGGGCAGCTGTGACTGGCCGTCAGCTCTTAGACTTGGCGTCGAAGGGTATTCGTGTCGGTCTTTCGAATCGGCTGAGGAACGAAGATGAACTCCAGGACTCGCATGGTCATGGCTCCTCCAAAGCTGACAGTTTTGTCGAAACACCCTTGATATATCCCCTCGACGTTTCTGTTCAGTTTCACGCCGGGGGTTTTGACCCGCCTTCTTCTCCGGATGGAAAGCCGGTACAAGCACCTGGTTCAACTCTCTCAATTAATGCCGAGTCCCTTCTTGGTCGTGTTGACGTGAAAGATACTGCAACTTTGTTGGCTGTCGGCTCGAAGCTCGTCCTGCTTCAGCCCAGTGAGCTTTCATCTCGTCCTTACGGCCCAGGGCGCTTTGACGAGTTCGCTGAAATTCCGGAAGATGGGGACGCCAAGTTGAGCGTACATTTTGCGTTGCCGCACGGACGAATTTTGTTTACGGATGAGTCTGCTGGTCGGCACGTACCTGTCATGGAGCTTCGAGCTCGTGACGCACTCTTGCGCTCAAATGTACCGTGGCTAACGAATGGGCGAGTGGAGTTATCTGTGGATCTATTTAACGAAAAGGAGGGATGGTGGGAACCGGGTATCGAGCATTTCCCTGTCGAAATTACGGCCTCTCAGGGTCGCTCGGGATCTTTGGCGGTGAACGCTCGGGCAAATGAAAGCATTGAAGTTAACCTTACTCCGTCAACTGTCTCTGGTGCCGCCCGTGTCGGCAAGAGCATTAAGTCTGCCGTGGAAGGTTTACAAGCGCGTCTGAAGTACGAAAAGGATTTTATTTCACGTGCTCAGCTTAGCGATGGTGGTGCATTAAGCGTTGAAGATGATCTTGAAAGGAATGTCGCCACTGCGTCGGCGGCTGCAGTTGCTGCAGCTAGGAGGGCAGATGTTAACTCGAACGATGGGCAAAGGCCAAGTGTTGCTGCTTTCTGTTTCCAGAACCAGACAGGTCGCCCAGTCGCTGTTTGGCAGCCCCACACATCTCAGCGTCAACTAGTCAGAGGTGATGGTGGCGAAGTTGAAATGGACTTGCCGTCTGAAGACATCATCTGGTCCGCACTTGTCGACGAAGATGGTTCGGAGGTAGACGCTAATCGGAATCGCCGCGCGACAATGCGTTGCTACGTCACACTGGTTGGGTACGAAGCTGTTACCCTTTCTGCCGCGGAAGTTGGTGTGGAATGCATTTCAATGGCACCTGAATTGTCGAGGTCAAAAAATGCGGAATCATTCGAAGGGCAAGACTATCCTCCTTCACTTCGCCTGGCTTTTGAAGTAACGATGCGCGACGGAGTTCCGGTCGGGTGTTTGCGCTCTTTGGTCCGCTTACGGAACGAGACCAAAACAGTACTTGAGCTTTCTATTGGCCGCTTTTTGCCCAAGTCGTCTTCGGTGTCTCTCAATTTGAGATCTGGCACCACCAGTACTTTCAAGGAATCAGCAGAGTCAGGCCATGACGTCATTGTCCTAGAAGCTGGATCGAGCTACTGTGTTCCTTTGCAGTCTGTAGGACAGCCCATACGAGTGCGGCCTGCTCTGTTCAGGGCTCCAGACGATGAAGACGATGCCAGTACAGAGGTTGTTGAAGCAAACATCGCACCAGAAAAGAAGCGTGTTTCGTATTCTCACGAGTGGAGTGAAGTATTGAGCTCGATCGACACTTTTTGCTCCCTTGCTGACTCAGCCGGTTCGCCCAAGGCTGGTTCGCCCAAAGCCTGTGTACCTGACTCAGTGTTGTCGCCCATGTTTGCGTGCAAGTCGACCAGCGCAGATCCAGGTTTCTACTTTTCTGTCAAGCCGACCGTGAGCCGGGTTATTCCGAGTGACTTGCTCCGAGCCAGCACCCGGACAGAGAGCTGGGTGGACTTGCTGCTGCGAGCGCCGGTCGTGTTGCGGAATTTATTACCACGCTCTTTGGCTTTTGTCCTAGTCAAATCACGCAAATCTGCCGGTAGTGAGACTGGGGCTGGCCCAATACTTGCTCGAGGAGTTGTTGAGCCTCTTCGCGAAGCTCATCTACACTCTGTAGGCCGAAATCTGAATCGCGTTTCGTTTGGCGCGAACTATGACAATATATGTTCTCGTGACCAGCCGAAGAGCAGGGCTGGCAGTTCAGGTCTTGTGGCCCGCAGCGTGCGTGGAAAACTGTTGGACATGAAGACTATCCCGCTCGGTGCCAGTCGCTCTACCTCGCTTTCGCTGCGTCTCGATCACAGTGGAACTCTTTCTCATCACAAAGTCTCTGTGTTCGCTGACTTTTGGATAGAAAATCGATCGAACGTAGATTTGTTTTTCCGGGACTCGGCTCGGGATGTGCGCGGGAGCAGTGGATCATCTTCGAGCGGCAAGCCGAAGACTTTGCTGCAAAGCTGTACCACGAGCGATTCGGGTGCCGATCCATTTATTTGCTTTTCAGGAAAATGGCTTTCTTTTCAGAAAGCAGACGCTACGGAGGACGTTTGGGTTCACATTGGGGAGGAAGTCACCGAAATTGGAGACCCAATTCCGCTGCCATTTGGAGGACTTGGGCTAGCCCTTGATGTTCGCCCTGCTCGTGGTGAATTTCAGCGCTCTCTTGTCGTGACGGTGAGGAATACCGCTTGGATTCAAAATATGACCAGTTTTGTGTTGCAATGGTGTCAGCCATCAGCGCTCAGCTCACGTGGCATTGTTTTGTCTTCTCTTGTTCACACTATTGAGCCTGGGTCATCGGCTCCCTTGCATTGGGATTTTGCTGATGAGGATAAGGCTGTTTGTTTGAGAAGGGTGGAAGCTGATGGCACAAGCCAATGGATTTGGTCTCGCCCTGTCACAGTTGGTAGTACGGAAGGGGAATTTGCGGCCAAAATGTATAGGCCGAATCGTCATGAGCAGTACATCGCCCGAGCTGTTGTTTCGAAGCTCAAATCTGGTGTCTATACCATTGCTGTGCACGCTGAAGATCGAAGCGCGCCGCCCTATCGTATCGTTAACGACTGTAAGTTTCGCTCGGTTGCCTTTCGCCAAGCGGGCGTTGGTGAAACACATCCGTGGCTTGTTCGCCCAGGCAAGGCTACGCGCTATTCGTGGGATGATCCTAGTGCTCCTTTGAAACGTCGTTTACTCGTTGTAGAAGTCATTGAAGGACGAGAAGGTTCGTCCGACTCTAGTTCTAACGCAGCGCTGGCTAAGTCATCCCCAGCCAAGGGAGGTTTGGAAAACGTCGGTTCATCTGAAGACACAGTCAAGGACTCGCCGCCTCGCCCACGTCGTCCATCCAGCGATCTGAAGCGTCACAAGTTCGAGCTCAGTATAGATGCTGTATCTGATGCAGTCTCTTCGACTGCGCTTGCTCATCTTAACCCCCCCTTATCCGTGTCTGTATCTGTTGACGGGCCGACGAAGGTAGTCACATTCAAAGATTCGTGTAGAACGGGCACGCGGAAGAGAGCAGACAGTCGCGGTGAGAGCCCGGCAGTTGGTTCCACAGAGTCGCGAGTCGAAGAGAGTTCCGAGCGGTCTGAAAGTGTCAATGGCAGTAGCTCTGATGCCGCTATTGTGAATTTGGACATCGAATTTTTTGTTAAGTCGATTGGGATTTCAATGGTAGACAGTACGCCTCTTGAGCTCCTGTATGCTCATGTATCGGGCGTTTTATTGCGCCTGGACCGTTTTGATTCGTCGGAGCTTTTCATGTGTGAAGTAGCAGATATCCAAGTCGACAATCAGCTCCCTACGGCAACTTGGCCAGTTCTTCTGTGGTCACCACCATCGGGTGGGCCTGGGAAAGAGGCCCTTGGTTCGAGCCAGCCTCGGCATGCACGGCCCCAGGCTCGAAAACCTGTAGTTCAAGTAACCACGGACGGAAAGCACCCTCGACACACGGCCGGAATAACTTGTTTCAGAGGCGTTTTTGTCGCTCTCCAACATTTAGAAATTGCTGCCGATGAGGAGTGCGTGCTTCGACTGCTCCTCTTCGTTCAATCTATTTTGGAAGCGAGCGGAGAGGCCGAATTCACGAAGAGCGAGAACGTTTCTCCAAGCCGTGTCGACGAAGTCGACGTCAAGCTGCTGAGAAATGCTAGGAACGCTGACTTTGGAGACTCAAACGGTCCGACTGTGCTTGTTCGCCGACTTTACGTTGAAGCCCTCGATCTCTGTCCTCTCCATGTTACAGTGTCGTTTTCATCATCGAGAACGCCGTTAGCTGGGAGAGTGGTGGGATATCGCAGTATAATTCGGACGTTGATGGCGCTGTTTGGTAATGTCGAACACGCAGAGTTTCGCTTTAACGCTCTAGAGCTTCGGCACGTGTTCGATACCACTATGCACTTCCAATCTCTAATAGCGGAGTTCTACGTTGCTCAGGGTCTTGGTCAGAAGATGGCTCTACTGACCAGCAATCCACTAGTGGGCAACCCGTCGGCCTTATTCGATTCCATTGCGATAGGGACCCGAGACTTTTTCGTCGAACCTGCTCGAGCTAAGAGCTCAGCCGAATTTATTGCTGGTATTGGGCGAGGATCATCTTCTTTGCTCACCAATACGGTCGGTGGTATCGTAGGATCTCTTGGTGGAATTCCTCGTGCAGTTGCTCAAGGCTTGGAAACTGCAGTTGGAGACAAGGATTATTTGGCTGCCCGAGATTCTATCCGAGGTAGAGCTAGATTCTCTTCCTCGCCTGCACAGGGTCTGTTGACGGGGGCCATGAGCCTTGGACATGGCATAGCATCGGGGGCGACAGGCCTCGTTCGCGACCCGGTGATGGGCGCGATGGAAAGTGGTGCCGAAGGGTTTATCAGAGGTCTCGGAAGAGGTGTTTTCGGCGGCGTTTTAAAACCTCTCACTGGTGCTTTGGATCTGATTGGAGAGCCAGCCGTAGGCTTTCGCAGTATGATGACGTCCGTTAATCGCGACTTCGCTGAACCGCTTCGCCCGGCGCGTGCTTTCTGGGGTTCGAATGCCAACCGTCTGGAGACTTACGACTTACACGCTGCATTAGGTCAGTCCGTGTTGGGCTCTATTGGACGCCTTGAAGAAAAGAACAGCCAAGCGGGAAGTTTGCGCGAGGAAGAGCTTTGGGCTTGGTCGCCGTTGGTGGCCGTGGAACCGGGCACCAGCAGTCAGGACCTCTTATCTTACCTCTGGGCTCTCCGCCGACGCAGTTTACCAAGCTCGCAGTTTAGGTCGAGGGCTGTGGCTGACGGTCGTGGCGAGCTTCAGCGGGCTGAGAAAATGCGCTGTGGCCTTGTCACACAGTTTAGGCTTTTGGTGGCTTCTCTCGATGGCCAAGTACTGTGGGAGCACCCATTGGTCGATATTGTTGGCACTCAAGTATCTCGGGAGAAAAACGACTTTCTCATGGTGGGTATTTTGCCTGTTGGATCTCGTTTGTCGAAGCGAAACAATCCGCCGCCTTCGTGGGAGAAGATTGCTTGCGGATCATCCAGCCGTCGTGATGCACTTAACAGCGCAATTAAGAAAGCGTTGCTTGTCTATCAAACAAACCCTGGGATAGGACCAGCAAGTCCTGTGAATGAGGCATCACGTTTCAAAAGAAAGCTCTCCTCGAAGGAGGGCATCGAAATGGTGGACATGTCTGGAACCGGCCCGTCGGTGGCACCCGCTGTGGAAGAGATTGACGAGGAAGTGTCCTGTGGAAAGAGTGACTGTCGTAGGGATGGAATGACGAGCGCAGTCAGACGCAGTAGCAGGCTCGTGGACGAGGCCGTCTTAGGCGTGAGCATCGAATCACCGTCGGATTCTGCGCGTTCCCTGCGAATGACTATATCCAACACGACTTCTAGCCGACTTCATGTTGTGAAAAGCAAGTTATCGTCGGGAGTCTGGATTTTGAACCCCTCAGACTCCGGAATCCTAGGAGCTGGATGTTCTTTTAGTTGTATTGTGAGCTGCGGGGATGAGAAAGTTTGTGATATCAGTGGCGGTCTAGTGCTTCGTTTTGAAAACAAAGGCGACGGTCCTGGAACCGGCGATAGAGGTGAGGCGGAAGCCAGTGAGGCAGAATCCACTCAATCGGATGTTGTTATTTGTTTTATGATTCCCATGCTTGAAAAGAACGAGTATGCTATCAGCACTCCGCAAGGTGTTACAGTTTCGAGGCGAGGCGGAGACCAAGGCGAACATGCCAATGTATCTATTGTAATAAGCGAGAACTCCTGAGTGCCGAAGTGCATGCTCGGTTTGTAAATATTCTTTAGAAAACTACCGACCAGCGCTGCTATCTGCTTTAATATGCCTCCCAGTGTGCTCTTCGAAGCATGACTGGTTCGCAGTTGTCAGAAGTTGTCTCGCCAGTGAAAGTGCATCCACTTTAAGATGCTGGTTTCTGGCACACATTCGTATAGCCTCAAGTCCGGTAAACTCTACGTCATAGTCTTGGTTTTGAAGCTGAAGAATGCGCTGATCACTACCCTCCGTGTACGCTCGAGTTGCGGCCTTCCACTTTCCCTCGAAGTTATTCCACGCAGTCATATTCGTTAGCGAGCCTGACATCTTATCTACATTTTTTTTCGCGAGGCATTCAAAGAATTTTTCGTTATCAGGCTCGGCAACAACGGACTCGTACGGCAAACTCATAGCATTTGCTATTCGTTCGAAGAGATCTGCATAGTAAGCTTAAAGTAAGAAAAGTATAATAAAAGGATACCGGCTGACATGTTAGTTTTTCTCTTTGTGGGTACTTCTCGATTGTGTTGAAAGGGATATATCCTGGGTTTCACAAATACTTACTGAAGGGAAATACTTCAATGACGGGAGTCCCAATGCGGCTAAATATGAGATTAGCTAACGCAGCTCCATGACTCGCCAAGACTACGTCTGCTTCCTGCATCAGTTTGAGCTGACCAGAAAAGCTGTTGTTCATAAACTCGACGCGAAGAACTGAGCCAGCCATACCATTAAACTGATCTGTCATTTTTAGTTCGTCAAAGCGCTCTCTTATTTCGTCGATATTGGAAAGTGTCCTGGCCTCCGTTGGTGGCCTGTTAAGAACCACCACAATAGGCTTGCATTCTGCTCTACCTGCCCGAGACTTTGATGCCTGGGAGGCTTTTGGAAGCCGCGACCAATGCTTCCGTCCATCAAACAGCGCGTTGTTCTCAAGAAAGCGAACTTTAGAGACCTGCGAGTACAACTGAGAACCGAAAGAAACTATTGACCGGAAACAGACTGAGCCCTTTGATGTACCAGACTGCGGCGAAATAGAAAAGAGCTCTTCCGAAGTGTTGACTTGCGTTTGATATGGCAGCAAAGAAATCAATTGAGGCGACCAGGACTGCGGATCCAGCTTTCGTAGCTTACTTTGAGCAATAGCGAGGGGATGCAATTCTTTTGAATTAGGCGGTAGCTGGCGGGAGAGAGAATAACGACCTGTGACCACAGACATGGCATAGGAAAGAGACAGGGCATCAGAGACGAGGTGCGGCATGTGATATCTCAGCTGATTAAGAAAGAGGTCTTTGCTTTTCAAACTGCTGCTTTTTTGAGAAAAATGAGAAGGATCATCTACGAATTTGGTGTTTGTCAATCCACAGGCTTTGAGAGATTTGTAGTGGGCTTTCATAGATGAATCAAAAGTTAAGCTCCCTGAACTGTCAACACAGCCATTATAAATGCGACACACAGTTGGGCTGGAATGTTTTCTGCTCTTGTCGAAGTAGACCTCGAGTTTCCCAGAGGGAACAACCCGTAAAAGAATTTTGGGCTCTCGGATTTGTGCAGGTCGATCTACAGAGACAGAAACAGCCGTCTCAGTTTTTATCTCTCCTTGAGATATCTTTGCAAGGCGGAGGGCCTTGGGTGATGGCTTTTCTCCCTCATCGGGAGTAATGGAGGCGTGCTGTAGCAGGCTTGGTCCTACGTTTTCAGTCTGAGTTTGCGAATGTGGGGAAGAGGCGATGTCATGCTGACGAATATCCGCGGAAGGAACTGTGCTTGTGCTGTTCGACGGAAGTATTTCATGTGCCCATGCATCCGAGTCGTCCACAGGGCCGATCAGCATAAACAAGATCAAAGTAAACGATCCAACGAGAAGTATTACAGTTTGTAATGCAATTGACCAATTCTTTGAGTGACGCAGTCTAAGCAAGGGCTTAATGTAAGTCTTCGACGCTTTTCGTAGGTACTGCCGAGACCTACTTGTAAATGTGTCTGCCTGAGGGCGGTCGTAAGCCACCCCCAAATTGACTTCAACGCTTCGGTGCTTCCATCTGAGCCCCATGGCCCAATGACACGAGCCAGTCTCGAGTCTAACAAGATCTTGCTAGCAACGCGAATTCGCAGGCAGTTTCCCGAAAAATATTAGACTCACTCGGCAGCAATCCAAGCTCATCAGCTTTCGCAAAAAGAAATATAATGAAACGGACAGAAAGGCAATAACCTAAACGAACCAGCTAGCAAATCGTGTGAGTCATTCACTGGTTCCTACTGTCTCTATTTCATAACCCTTTGACAGCGTTCGTGGGAGAAATTAAAAAAGATCTAAGGGCTTGCTCATCTCTGACAGTGATTACCCTGCCAGTAGGTGCGTGCCTGTAGTGCTACAGCTAACTTGGCGAAATGCGCAGTTGACTCAATGTCCCTAGATCTCAATCCTTCAAACTTTGGAGTAAATATCGGGAGGGAACGTCAGCACTTCTTGCTTGTATAACTGCATGGGGTGCTACTTCATGTGCAAGAGAAACATGAAAGGGAATGATGCAGATTTAATCACACTAGGGGAGCACCGGGTAAGAATAACGTATCCTTGGCCAATAAGATTTTATTGGGATCTTCAAAGATTATCCGGCCAGCCGGTAAACCTTCGTATTCAACTGCTTAGTATCGATGCGAAACAAATCAGTAAATCGATTGATGGTATGTTAAATATTAGCAGCGCAAAATTATATCATGATCGTGGATGGGAGATTGCTTATTTCGAAATGTTATCGACAGACGAGTACAAAATTGGTAGATAGCAAGCCCCAGGATTAAAAATTTACAACGTCCCTAAAAGCGTCAAGATCACCACAATATACCATTTATTTTAAATAGTTCTAAAACATGTGCGATGTCTCATACTTCTCACAGCTAGGCTCTAGCTAGGCATACTATCTGATCTATCGTAGCACCTCATGCTGCAGCTGAGTTATGGTTCATAACTTATGACTCAGCAAGCTGTGCTCTAGCGCAATCGCTGTCTTAAGATCTATATAAATAGCGAACAAAACTTTTATAAAGAGCACGCGCGAGTGTTTAAAGAAATAGCTATTCATTTAAGACTGCAGTGGCAGTGAGTTCACAGCTTAAGCTGCTGCCCTGTTGACCTTCCGCCGAACTTCTGATCTACAAGTTAATAGTTCCTGTATTTTATGTCATAAATATTTGCAAGTTTTTAGGGGAAGAATGCTGCTGTTCGTACTTCAACTGCTATTGCGATTAGTGATCGCCAGCAAGGTCAGGTCCTCCATCAGCAGAGCGCGGACGAGTAAAACAAAAGAAACACGTGTACGCTACCTCCAGGTACAGAACAACCTTCCAACTTCCACTTGCCACGACGATCGTCGCCGACTTTTTCCTCCTCACTGCCCACGGCCATCTTCTTCCCGCTATATTTCATTTTCGCAAAGCTGCGTCTTGCTCATCGCACCCCTTTTCTCAACGACCGCATCCGCTGGCACCCCAGCCCCATCGTCATCAGTTTATCCTCCGGTCGATCAATCGCTCTCTGCCTACTGTCCAATCGCTTTTCGCAGCCCCCACAGCCCCCATCGAGAGCAATTAGCCGCCCGCAGACGTCCTTTCTTGACGCGCGTTCTTTCTACCTGTCGTAGCTTTTCTTGCCAATCCTGCATATCCACTGGCTTTCAAGGACAAGAAGAAGTTCTTCTTGTCACTCATTTTATATCAGCATCCCGCTCCTCGTTTGGTCCCCCTTCCCCGCCATCGCACTTCACCAAGAAAAAATATCCCGCGCCGCGTCGCCAGTGGCACGCTTTAAATCGCTCTCCTCTCACACCGCTCTTTCTCTTTATCAGTTTTGCCACGAACGTACCCTACCGACTGCATTTCCTCTCAAGCTTCGTGTCCTTTCCTCCAATCGTCCTCCTTCTTCACCGCACCTTCGCGTCGTCTTCAGCCTCAGGAGTCAGCATGCATTTTTTCGTTCATCAGCGACCGCAGCTTCGCGGCTTCTCTTTTTAACGGCCAATATCCATCTCTTCGAGCCCGCCAGGCTCGCCTGCGCTCTTTTGCAGATCTCGACTGTGAGCACTCGTCCGAAGGTGACATGCTGTCCGCGCCTGAGTAAGATGGCGATGCTTTGCGGCGTTGCGGCTTTTCGGCGTTGAGTGTTTGCGAGGGTATTTTCATAGACGCGGAGGTCGTTGCTTATGTGGAAGGGATGCTTGGGGGAGATGCAGAGCGATGAGGTGCTGCGCGGGCGAGAGGCTGTTAACGCGGAAATCGGGGCTGACAGACTTTGTGAGGGGAGGGTAGAGAGAGTGACGAAGGTTGTGAGAGAGGAAGGGCTACCCAGAAGTTGCTCGGCTTCTAAATTTTGAACACGCCCAACGATTTTTTTAATACTTTCACTTAAGCAGTGCGTCGGTAGTTGGCAATCTCCGCCACTAGTATAACTAATCCATATATAGCTTGCTTCAGTAACGTATAATTTGTCGTCTAGCGCGCCCGCCCACCCCTCGGCCTCCGGCACAACCGGCCTAATATAAGCGACAATGCGCTGCGGAGAGTAGTCCGGGTTTGGAATGAATGCCTGCTCCTTCTTGACCTTCCGTATTTCACGCCCGTCGACGGTCCACACGATTTCGTCCGTTGTCCAGCGAAAACCATACTGGTGGAAGGCTTGGACGGTGTCAAAGCCGCACAGCTGGCCAGAATATACTCGATAAGTCATTTTAATGAACTTATTTTAGACTTATCGAGTATATTCACTTAAAAGTGTGAAATATTTACCAAACACACTATTTGTTTGCCTGCCTATAGACTTCCTTATAGACATGTAGGAAGTTCAAAGAATTGTCTATTATGTCCGAGACAACTAGGCCGACCTTGAACACAGAAAATATTTTGGAGAGCGCATGGACCGTTTCTAGAAAATACGCACGCGCGCAAAAGGCGCATTTTCATCATTAGTT
>JAULCF010853457.1:0-18737 GCA_032361265.1 Devaleraea mollis | reverse complement strand
ATCGTGACGGCGATGCCGGCGTTCACGAAGTTCATGGCAATGCCGCCACCCATGGTGCCTGCACCGATGATGCCGACGGACTCGACCGGGAGGACGGGAGTGTCACGGGGAACGTCAGGCATCTTCCAGACCTGACGCTCGGCGAAGAACACGTAACGCTGAGCTGCGGATTCTGGGCTCGACACGAGGCCTGCGAACAGTTCGCGTTCACGAGCGATGCCTTCATCGAAGGGCAGGGTGACGGCGGCTTCGACGGTCTTGATGATGGCTTCGGGGGCGAGGAAGCCACGGAACTTGCGGGCGGCCTTGGACGTGCGGAAGTCGTCGAAGATCGACATGTCGACCCCGGTGACCTTCTCGTTGTCTTCGCTGACCTTCTTGAGCGGCTGGTTCTCGGCCACGAGGCGGTTGGCGTAGGCGACAGCGTCGGCGAGGAGGTTGCCCTCGGTGGCGAGCTCGTCGACCAGGCCCATCTCGAGGCAGGCGGGGGCGGGTACGTGGGTGCCGGCGGTCATGAACTCGAGGGCCTTTTGCGGGCCGACGATGCGGGGGAGGCGCTGGGTGCCACCGGCGCCCGGCAGCAAGCCGAGGTTGACTTCGGGGAGGCCACACTTCGCGCTGGGAACAGCAATGCGGTAGTGGGCGCAGAGTGCCACTTCGAGACCGCCGCCGAGTGCCGTGCCGTGAATGGCAGCCACCACTGGCTTGGACGAGCTCTCCATCATGTTCTGGACTTCGCCGAGGCCCTTACCCTTCGCTGCTCCGCCGAACTCGGTGATGTCGGCGCCAGCGATGAAGGTCCGGCCGGCACAGATCAGCACGATGGCGGTGGCGTCGGATTCGTTGGCCTGGCGGAAGGCTTCCCAGAGGCCGTCGCGGACGACCGAGCTGAGAGCATTCACCGGGGGAGAGTCGAGGGTGATGACGGCAACATCGCCGTCTCGAGTCAGTTCTGTCACGTCATTGATCGTGGTCATGGGGTTGTTGTTACTTCGGCCTGGCGTCGAGGGCAAGACGGACCGCTGAGTTCAGAAAATTGCCGCACTGTTTGCCTTGGCATCCGCAACACTCCTGGGATGGCGAATCGCATCGTGACCCCGACGTCCTACGAGGAATGGCGCCCCTTCGATCAGATCGTTTCCGCTTCGTTCGGAGCGAGCTGGGAAGAACCCGCTGAGGAAGAAGTGGCGAGGATGGCCGAGGAGGCGCCCCTCGATTTCCGTGTGGGCGTGATGGATGGCGACGAGGCGCTCGGCGCCTGCGCGTCGTATGAGTTCGACCTCACGATGCCTGGTGGCTGTGCGGTCTCGGTCGCTGCGCTCACCGGGGTCGGCGGAGACCCGACCAAACGAGGACGCGGCGTGCTGCGGACCATGATGACCGAACACCTCGACCGGGCGAGGGCTCGTGGTCATGCGGCATCGATTCTGAACGCATCGGAGTCGAGCATCTACGGCCAGTTCGGATACGGCCATGCCACCACGATGGTCGGCTACGAAGTCGATCCCGATCGGGCCCAGTTCCGGACACCGATCGAGGACCCCGGCTCGTTCGAGCTGATCCACGATCTCGAAGCGGGAATCCCGTTGTTCCAGGCCGCCTACGACGCTGCTGCCCGGGTCGTACCTGGCACTGGTGCTCGCAATGCTGCGTGGTGGCAACGAGTGGTCGGCAAAAAGCCGAGTTGGCGTGGCGGCGGCAAGCAGCTCGGTGTGTTGCATCGCGATGCTTCTGGCGCTCCCGATGGCTATCTCCTCTATGGGTTGAAGGAGATCGGATCCTGGGTGACCGACGACCTGATCACCATTCGTGAGCTCCTCGGCGCCTCGGTCACCACCGAGCTCGCGCTGTTCGAGTTCGCGACGAAGATCCCGCTGCAGCGCAACGTGCGCTGGCCAGAGGGTCCACCGGACTTCCCAGCCAAGCACTACTTGGCCGATCCTCGACAGCTCCACGTCGTCGACCAGCACGATCTGCTCTGGTTGCGCCCGTTGAACGTGCAGGAGCTGCTGGCCAGCCGAACCTACGCGGCGGACGGCGTCGTCGTCATCGCCGTTGACGATCAGCTCTATGAGGATCAGCGAGGTCCGTGGCGGATCGAGATCACCGACGGGATTCCCACTGTGACCGCGACCGATGCGGCGCCTGCGGTCGTGTTGACACCACAACAGGTCGGCATGGTGCTGCTGGGCGATCACCGCCTGCAGGAATTGGTGTCCGCCGGTGTGCTCGACGGCGATCCAGCAGCGATTCGACTGCTCGATCAGGCGTTCCTCACCGAACGTCGCCCATACAACCTGTCGAAATTCTGATCTCAGGTAAACCGATCCTGGAGCAGAGACGTCTCTGCTCAATGTGAAGGTGATGGCTTTGGAAGGCAACGGAACAGGACAGGGCGCATCTCGTCGCCGCGTTCGCCGTCGCCGACGCGCTGAGGCTGCCGCTGGCGGTCCAGACCTGCGTTTGGTTTCGGACTCGCCCGAGACCGACTTCCAGGCAGCACTCCCTGCGCTCTACGACGAGCACTACCGCTCACTGGTGCGCCTTGCCTCGTTCAGCGTGGACGATCGCGAGACGGCCGAAGAGGTCGTGCAGGACGCGTTCGTGAAGCTCGTTGCCGGCAACTACCGCGTCGAGGCCGGCAAGGAACTGGGCTACCTCCGGTCGATGGTCCTCAACGGTGCGCGATCGGCACTTCGTAAGCGCCAAGTGCGTCGAGCACACACACCCGATGCGCCCGGTCTGGTGGCCGCCGCTGAGGAAGCGGGTGTGGCCAGTACCGAGCACGATCGCATGATCGAAGCGCTCCGTCAGCTGCCGGACAAGCAAGCGTCGGTACTCGTCCTGCGGTACTACCTCGACCTCTCCGAAGCCGACATCGCCGACACGCTCGACATCGCTCGCGGCTCGGTGAAGTCGCACGCCCACCGTGGGCTCAAACGCCTGGGCGAATTGTTGGGCGAAACCGTCTCCTCCCTCTCCGATCACGCCGACCCCGAAGCTGACCTCTCATGACCCTCGAAGACGATCTTCGCTCCGCTCTCCACCACCACGCCGACCAGGTCGAGCCATCGGCCAACGGGCTCGAACGCATCCAGGCGCGACTCGCCCCGACACCGGCGCAACGGCCACGTCTTGCCCCTCGTCTGCTGGCCGCCGCTGCGATCCTGGTCGCCATCGGTGCGGTCGGCGCCATGACCTTCCGGAGCAGCGGCGAGGGCGACATCGACCTCGCCGCTTCCTCTTCGACAACAGATCCCGCTGCTGCCGCAGTGGTGAACGAGCTTCCTCCGCTCGAGGGGGCGGATGATGCATCGACGTCGGGCTCTGCGAGTTCGACGCTGAGCGAAGGCAACCCCGATGAACTCATCCCGCCGAACATCCCGCTCGCTCCGGCAGGCATCCTCGGCCCACGGGCGAACTCCCCCGAAGCTGCCGTCGAGGCGTTCCTCGGCCTGATCCAGCGAGGCGACGAAGAAGTCATGATCGAGATGCAAGACGATCTCGCACGGCTGTCCCGGGTCGGCGAAGGCGGCGACAGGGTCGACGTCACCACCTTGCAACTCGGCTCGGTCGAGATGGACGGCGCCATTGGCTATGTCGTGATCCAGGCGATCTCGCCTCGTGCCGTGATCGAGTCTCCGTCGCTGTTGTCGACCAGCAGCGGTTCGACCCTCACGGTCTCTGGCCAGGGCGAAGGCTTCGAAGCCAACGTGAACATCCATCTGTACTCGAGTCGGGATGGCGTGTGGCTCAACCGCACCAATGCTCGGGCCGGCAACTTCGGTGTTGTCGCTCCGTACTCTGCTGATCTCAGTGTTTCTGGCTCCGGGCCGGGCTGGGTGGTCGTGCAATCAGACGGCGGCACCGACACCAAGCTCGAACCCTTCTCGGCGATTCCTGTGGTGATCGATGCACCCGTGCAAGCGCCCGAATATCTCGTCACGAACATCCCCGTCGATGATCCCGACGGCGGCTTGGTCGTGCGCTCTCTTCCCGGCACCGATGGCGATGAGCTCGTCATTCTCCCTGCGGGTCAGGGCGGCGTGTACCAACGCTCCGCTCTCTCTGCGTTCATCGGTGACGGGGAGCCCACCTACGGGCTCGACCCAGTGTCGGACGGACAACAGGAGTGGTGGAACATCTGGTTGCCAGCGCCGCTCGAGGATGGGCGCCAGTGGGGTTGGGTCAACATCAACTACCTGGCCGAGGTGGTCCCTGAGGTCGAGGTCGACGCCGCTACTCAGGCCCTGGAGTCGATCGGTTCCCAGTTCGTTCTCGGGCTCCGAGGCGACGACGCTGCGTTTGCTGGCTTGCCGTGGAACGCCGATGGCGTGACCGTTGGACTCACCAGCGACGTGCGAGTCATCTCAGCGGGAACACTCGGTGCTCCGTTCTGGTCAGCCCCCGCCACCTGGACGCTTCCTGAAGCCTTCGGCGGCACCATCGACGCGACAGGCCGTGAGCTTTTGTCGCCGACCCAAGAACTCCTGGGTTCGACCGTGGTCGATCTGAGAACAGGCAGCGACACAACCACGGCATCGCCGTACGGGAACGACCAAGCGCTGTTCGCCAGTCAGTTCCCGGGGGCCTCGTATGTGCAGGTGTTCGACCCCACTCGAGACAGCGGCTGGATGCTCATCAACATCTTCGTGAACGAGGGTCCGGACGGACCCGTGATCGTTGGCGTCGTCGCCACTCCCTGGACTCCATAGGATCTCATACAGCAAGATCTCGCGCAGCACTTCCCCCGAACGCAGATGCCGCCTCGTGGCGGCCCATCGGAGGTCGCGCCTTGCGCATACATCGTGTCATCATCGGAACCTGTGTCCTCATGGCGGGCTGTCGTTCGCCAGGCCCAGCAACGTCGGCACCCGAACTCTCGCTCGTCCCCGCCGTTCACGTGAGTTCTGCGGCCATCGACGAGAGCGGATGTGGCCGTTCGCTCAGCGAGGCCGACGTGACGTCGATCGAGGTTCGATACCAGTTGGTGGTGGTCACCGTGGACGCCGTTCGCTCGGGCCGGTGCGGCCCGGTCGCGCCCGACGATCGGGTGTGTCGCTCGCTGTTCCTCATCGGGGTGACTGATCCATTCGTCGGTCTGGGGTTGGGGATCGACCCCTCGCTGTTGGGCGAGCTCGTCGATCGTCATTCGTGGACGCTGACCGAAGGCCTGGCTGCTGCGGAAGCGAACGGACAGTTGCCGTTGGCCGCTGCCTTCGCCGAGTTGTCGGCACTCGAGTTGGCCGATGCCCTGGCGGTCGGGCTCGACGACGTGGCTGCCGTTGCCGTAAGGCGAGCTGACCCGTCGATCATCGAACCCATCGCTGAAGCGGAGAAGCGTTGCCAAGAGGGTTGAGTCACCCGACTTATAGTCAAACTGACTAAAAGGGTGTAGATTGCATCCATGGCACCGACGATCACCACTCGAACCGAACGGGAACAGCAGATCACGCTCGGCGCATTTCCAGCGGGCGAACCGCTGGTGCAGACAAACGCCGACCTGAGCGGCGTTGTCTCCATCGATGTGCGAGGCCATTCAGCCGAGCAGTGGCTGCAGGTGCTTGCGCTGTGCGACATGGTCGCTGCCGCCGGCGGCGTGGTGGACCTGTTGGTGCCCTATTGGCCGGGCGGACGGCAGGA
Organism: Devaleraea mollis; assembly: GCA_032361265.1. NCBI lineage: Eukaryota > Rhodophyta > Florideophyceae > Palmariales > Palmariaceae > Devaleraea > Devaleraea mollis. The sequence continues at coordinate 13,094 of JAULCF010853457.1, read as the reverse complement.
TCGTCGGGACGCAACGCCGCTGACGGCGCAGGTCTATGCCCGCACGCTCGACCCGTATCCCATTGCTTCAGTCACCGTGGTCGATCCACACTCTGACGTCACACCCGCCGTGATCGGCCCGCCGACCCGGGTGATCTCCCTCGCCGATGTGCTGGAACATGCCATCGACACCGGTGTGCTCGAACGCCCGGACGGTTTGATCGCCCCCGACGCAGGAGCGGCGAAGAAAGTGTTCGCTGCGGCGACTCGCCTCGGTCTCGACTTCTGCCAGGCGCAGAAACACCGGGACCCAACGACTGGCCGACTCGACGGCTTCAGCATCGACACCTTCGGCCCTGGACGCTGGCTTGTTGCTGATGACATCTGCGATGGAGGCGGCACCTTCCTCGGTCTGGCCGACGCCTTTCGCGATGCCTCGGTGCCGGGCGCCTGCGTCGGCCTGTTCGTCACCCACGGAATCTTCTCCAAGGGCACCGATGCGCTTGCCGATCGGTTCACCTCGATCACCACCACTGACTCATTTCCCCCAACCGGCGAAGCGGCCATCGTGCCCCTCGCTGATCTACTGCAAAGGAAGCCAGCATGACTGTCACACTGCCCCGAGCCATCATGGCCACCGACGGATACAAGCTCGATCACCGGCGCCAGTACCCACCGGGCACCACGTACGTCGAGTCGAACATCACGCCCCGTGTGAGCCGTAACGGCGACGAAGCCATGGTTTTCTTCGGCTTGCAAGCGGTTCTGCAGAAGTGGATGAACGACGAGTTCGACGCCTTCTTCGCCGCCGACATCGACAGTGTCTGCACCGCCTACCAAGCTCGCATCGACGGCTATCTCGGTCCCAACGAGATCGGCACCGACCACATCCGAGCCCTCCACGCACTGGGATACGTCCCACTCACGTTCCGAGCACTGCCCGAGGGCACCCGAGTGCCGATGCGAGTGCCCATGTTGGTCGTGGCCAACACTCACCCCGACTTCTACTGGCTGGTCAACTACGTCGAGACTTTGCTCTCGGCTGAGCTCTGGCTGCCGTGCACCTCGGCGTCGACCGCTGCCAACTATCGACGGGTGCTCGACGCCGGAGCCAAGACAACCGGGAGCGATGGCGAGTTCGTCGACTTCCAGGCCCACGACTTCTCGATGCGGGGGATGGCGAGCATCGAAGCCTCCGCTGCCTCTGGCGCCGGGCACTTGCTGTCGTTCCTCGGGACCGACACCCTTCCGGCCTTGGACTTCGTCGACGCCTACTACCCGGGCGACAACGGCCTGGTGGGTGCCTCGGTTGCAGCGACCGAACACTCGGTCATGTGTGCCGGCGGGGCCGATGACGAATACGGCACGTTCCTCCGGCTGCTCGACCTCTACCCGAGCGGCATCGTCTCGGTCGTCGCCGACACGTGGGATCTCTGGACCGTGCTGACCGACTACCTGCCTCGGCTGCGGGAACGAGTCATGGCTCGGGACGGCAAGCTCGTGATCCGCCCTGACTCTGGTGACCCCGCCGACATCTTGTGTGGAGACCCCGAAGCACCCGAAGGTTCACCCGCTCAGCGGGGCGTGATCGCCTTGCTGTGGGACACCTTCGGGGGAGTGATGACCGACCAGGGATACCGCCTGCTCGATCCGCACATCGGCGCGATCTACGGAGACTCGATCACCCTCGATCGGTGTAGGGAGATCTGTGAACGCCTCGCTGCGGCGGGCTTCGCCACAGGGAACGTGGTGTTCGGGATCGGCTCGTACACCTACCAGTTCGTCACTCGGGACACGTTCGGGCTGGCCATGAAGGCGACCTACGCCGAGGTCGGAGGGGTCGGTCGGGATCTCTACAAGAACCCGACCACGGACTCGGGGACGAAGCGGTCGGCGAAAGGACGAGTGGCCGTCCGGCTGGTCGACGGCGTGCTCACGCTGTTCGACGAGCAAGATGCGAATGGTCTGCAGAACTCACTGCTCGAAGAGGTGTGGACCGACGGCCGTTTCGTGAATGGTCGGGTGTCCTTCGCTAGCGTCAGGGAGGTGCTTGCGAGTCAACAATGAACCGGGGTGAATACATCGCCCCGACCGTGACCGTTGACGTGGTGTCGTTGCGATGGCGACACCACGATCTGTCGGTCGCGACCCATCGGCGAGAGCGCGACCCGTTCGCCGGCCTGTGGGCGTTGCCCGGGTGCTACTACTACGAGGGCGATGATCCCGAGGAACGTGCCCGGGCCGTGCTCGCCGAACGCTGCGGTGTCGAAGCGGGCCGGCTTCGCCAGGTGAGCGTGTCGGCTCGGCCCGGTCGCGACACACGAGGTGCGTCGCTCTCGATCATCTACCTCGAGACCGGCACCTCGCCGCACCCCGAAGACGTCGAGCCGCCCACCGCCTTCGACCACGCCGAGATCATCGCCGACGTGCTCAGCGGAACCGGTCCGATCGCTCTCGACGTGTGTGCGGAGTTGGTCACCGAGTTCACGATCACCGAGGTGTTCGACCTCTACCGCAAGCTCGGCGGACCGATCGACAACCGAGCGAACTTCGGTCGGACGGTGAAACCGCTCGTGCGAGGGACCGGCGCCCGTGTCGTCGGGCAGGGTCGACCCGCCGAGCTCCACGTCTGGGCGTAGCGATCAGCCCGCCCCGGTGACGAGCCACACGTCGTCGCTCCAGCGTCGCCACATGAATCCAGCTCGCAAGAGCATGAACACGCCGAGCGCGGCCCAGAGCCAGCCGAGTCCAGCGCCCGTTGCCACCACAGCGATGGCCATGCCGGTGAACAGCATGGTGGAGATCACCATTGTCTGAGCCAGATAGGTGAGGTCGCCAGCACCGATCAAGATGCCATCGAGTGCGAACACCACGCTGTTGATTGGTTGCTGAGCCGCAACGAACAGCAGGATGAAGGCCGTGACAGAGACGACGTCTGGGTCTGTGCTGAACAGTTCGGCGATTGGACGGCGGGCAATGACGATGCCAGCTGCAGCGATGAACCCAAAGACCACATCGAGTTCGATCATGCGCTTGGCCGCGCCCTTGGCTCGCTCGACATCACCGGCTCCGAGGAAGTTGCCGGTGAGGGATTGGCCAGCGATGGCAACGGCATCGAGAGCAAGCGCCAGAGTGCCCCACACCTGCAGCACCACTTGATGGGCCGCGAGTTCGGCGACACCAATGCGAGCCGCGACTGCGGCCGACAACGTGAACGATCCCCGAAGCGCCACGGTGCGAACCACGAGCGCCTTGCCCGCACTGAGCAGGCTCTTCATCGTGACCCAGTTGGGGCGAGGGCCGACGTCTTCGGTCGCGGCCCAGCGCAGGACGATCCACACGGCGACAACGGCGGTGCCCGCCTGAGCGATGACGGTGGCGAGAGCCGACGCGCCGAGCCCGTAGCCAAAGCCATAGATCAACACGACCTCGATCACGAGGTTGGCGACTGCTCCGGCCACGGCGATGACCAGCGGGGTCACGGTGTTCTGGCGTCCGTAGAACGAACCACCGGCGCTCATCATGAGGAGCAAGAAGGGGAAGCCCCAGATGCTCACGCCGAGGTAGAGCTCGGCTGCTTCGAGCACGGCGCCATCGCCGCCGAGGAGGCGAAGCATCGGCGTGCCGAAGGCGGTCACCACGGCGATGATGCCGATGCCGAACGCAACAGCGAGCCAGAGTGCTTGTATCGAACGGTCGGCCGCTTCGCCGATCTGCTTGGCGCCGATGAGGCGGGAGACCGCCGCCGTGGTGCCGTAGGCGAGGAAGATCATGACGGCGTGTGCAGTCAGCAGCACGGTGCTGGCGAGGGCCAGTCCGGCGAGTTCGTCGGTTCCGATGCGGCCGACGATGGCGGTGTCGGTGAGGACATAGAGGGGTTCAGCGATCAGCGTGCCGAGAGCGGGAACGGCCAGCTTGGCGATGACGGCATCGTGTTCGGACCGCAGGGCGGGAAGCACGCTCAACGGAGCTTGTCGCTCATCTTCGAGCCGTCGGCGTAGTACTGCGCTGCCCAGATACCGGTGCCGGATTCGCCGTCAACGGGCATCCGCCAGCTGGTGACGATGGCATCATCGAGGTCGACAGCGAGCAGCGCCCGAGGCTGGTCGTGCGTGGCGGCGAGGTAGCCATCGGCGTTCGCCTCGGGAATGAAACGGCAAGCGATCTCGCGGTAGACATCTCGCCATTCGTCGTCGTTGCCCAGGTCGTGCACGATCTCGATCGATCCCTGGACCGAGACCTTGCGATAGGGAAGCGCATCCTCATCGATGGAGAGAGCGATGCGAGGATCTCGACGGAGATTGGCGAAGAAGACCGATCGCTCACGGGGAGTGAACAAGATCGAACCACGGCCGTCTTCGGCCCGTCGGTAGGTGCACCAGACCGGAGAGATGCGAGGCATGCCATCGGCATCGACCGTGGCCAAACGGAGCAGGTGGCCGGGTTCGGTCAAGAAGTCAGCGATCTCGGTCGACGTCAGCTTCGGCATGGGCCGACGCTACTTCTCGACCTCGGCACTACCTCAAGTGCCGGTTTCCGAGGCAGCGAGGACGACTCGATCTCGCCGCTGTTGCTCGGCGCGGTACATGGCAACATCGGCCAGACCCTCCAGGGTGAATGCGACCACAGCGACGTCAGGCAACGTCCATCTTGTCGAGACGGAACGAGGCGAGGCCGATCGCCACCGCAGCAATGACCACGCTGACGATCACGCCCGTCGTGATCGAGCTGTCGGCAAGGCGAATGTTGACGTCAGCCATCTGGGCCAGGATCGAGGTCGGGTAGGTCTTGATCGACAATTGAGCTGATCCTCCACCGACGTTGGCGATGAAGAGCTCCCAGATGAAGAGATAGACGAGGCCCCAGATGAGGGCACGGCGCAGGAGAAGCCCGACGAGGACGAACAGGGCGCTGTAGGCCAGGGCAGCAAACGAGCCAGCCAGCCCAGCAGCGATGGCGGTCCTGGTGTCGCCGGACGCGATCAGGCCTGCAGCGGTCAAGGGGATGGCCGTGAGTGGGATCGACACGGTCGTGGCCGACAGGGCTCCGGCAAGTGCCAGTTTCCAGCGAGCAACGGGTCGGTGCCAGAGATAGACGAGCGTTTCATCGTCGATCAGTTCGCCAAAGGTCGACGACCCGATCACGAGCGAGACGATCGGCACCATGAGGCTCAGGCCGAACAGCGAGAGGAACTCCACGCTCGCTTCGATGCGGTTGAAGTTGTTGGAACGGCCAATGGCGAACGAGACCGCAAGACAGAGGGCGGCGAAACCGGCGGCCAACGCCAAGCGGCCCGTGGTGAGCTGCTGACGGAGCAACATTCGGTAGGTGGCGAACACGGCAGTCATGCGTTGCTCCCGACGATGTAGCGGAAGACGCTCTCGAGGTCGTCGTCGAGCGGGAAGACCTCTTCGAGACGCACCCCGTATTGAGCGCAGACGGCGGCGATCTGCAGACGGAACGCTCGGATGTCGTCGGTGACGAACTCCACCTGTGTGGCATCGGTCAACCGGCACCCGACGACGGCCCCGGCTTGGACCAACACCGACGACACGAGGCGAGCATCCGAGCACGTGACCCTCACTCGAAGCGGCTGGTCTTCCATGAGCGCCCGGATGCTGTGGAAATTGCCCTCCGCAGCCACGCGGCCCTTGGCGATCACCACGACGTTGGAACCGAAGCGCTCGACCTCTTCGAGCACGTGGCTCGACACGATGACGGTTTTTCCTGCTGCCCCGAGCTGCTGGAACAGCTTGATCATCTGGCGGCGTTGCTTGGGGTCGAGACCGTTCAACGGCTCGTCGAGCATGAGTACGAGGGGGTCGTGCACGAGCGCAGCAGCGATCTTGACTCGCTGACGCATGCCCTTGGAGAACGCTCCGACCGGCCGATCGAGATCGGGGTCGAGTTCAACGGCCGCAAGTGCTTGGCGGGCCGCTCCGTCGGGGTCCGGGACGCCAGACAGGATCGCGCCGAGCCGCACCACGGCCAGGAGATTCTCTCGCTCGAACACGCCGTCTTGCTGCGGGACGAGCCCGATGCGGCCGCGGGCGGCGGCATCGGAACGGGGGTCGCCACCAGCCACCCAGACCTTGCCCGTACTGGTCGAGGCTTGGCCAGACAGCATGCGAAGCAGCGTCGACTTGCCGGCGCCATTCGGTCCGAGCAACGCGGTGACGCCCGGTCGGAACGCCAGGGTCACGTTGCTGACAGCAACCAGGCCTCCGAAGGACTTCGAGACGTCGTATGCAACGATGGTTGCATCTGGTGGAGGCCAGGTGGGTGCAGCACCGACCGCCAGTGGCTGAGCCGTGGGGGTGTCGAGTGTCGGCGGCTGTGTTGGCATGGGCGGGGGCGGAGTTGCGTCGCTCATCGGCGCACCAGCAGTCGTCGATAGCGGAGCCACACGAATGCGAGTGACGCGACCGTCCAGGCAGCGCCGGCGAGGTAGACGGTCCAGGTCGGGTTCGTCTGTGCACCCCAGAGGCCCCGTTCGCCGTGGATGCGGAAGATGATCTCTCGTGGCAAGTTCGGCAGGTTGGCCAGGCGGATGTACGGGCTGAGGTCTGCGGCGTCGACGAGCTGGTCGGTGGCGATGGCCGATGCCGGGAGCGCGGCGAGAATCGTGGCCGTGGCGACGACCACCCGGTCAGTCGAGGCGGAGATCGCGAGACCGATCGAAGCGAAGATGACGCCCATGGCGATCGAGCCGCCGAGGATCTGGCCGAACACCTTGATCCATTGAGCGAAGCCGTCTGGACCGCTGTTCTCCAGTGAGAAGGCGATGAGCATGAGGAGCGGGGGGCCGCACGTCACGATGAGCAGGAGCGCAAGCACGGTGATGGCTTTGCCGAGTAAGTACGTGGCTCGGTTGAGGGGTGATGCCAGGTAGACGCCGAGCATGCCGCTGCGGCGATCGGGTGCCAGCAGTTCAGGGGTGATGAAGCCGGCGAAGAGGTAGATCGCAGCGATGACATAGCCGTAGTAGCCGGCGTATGTCGGGAGGAACGCTTCCTGGATTTCATCGCTGGGGATCAGGGCAGCGATACCGACAAACACCGCTGCGGGCAAGTAAGCCGAGATGATGATCAGGACCGGTATGACCTTGAAGCGAGCCGTTCGCCGAAGGCCGAGAGCGTGCGCGGCACTGTGGGAGATGAGGGAACGCATGGCCCCCGGAACTCCGGTGCGTTCGCCGTCGTACTTGCGATAGCCGCGATCGTAGATCTGGGCCGGTGTGCCCTGGTCGCTGCCGCTCATCCCTGCGTCGCTGCCGCTCATCCCTGCGTCGCTCATCCCAGCCGGTCCAGGAACACGTCTTCGAGGGTCAGTCGTCGTCGTTGGAGCCGCACGATCCCGACACCCGCTTGGGCGCAACTGTCTCTGGCAGCATCGAACACGCCTTCGTCGTCGCCTTGGATCACGAGCTTGCTGCGGTCCACCTCGACGATGAACCCGGCGGAGCGAAGATCGGCAGCGATGCTGCCTGCGACATCGTCGGGTGCGTCGATCTCGACGATCACGCCGATCGAATCGGGGTCGCGGAGCTGATCGAGCGTGCCGGATGCAATGGTGACGCCTTCGCCGATGATCGTGACGTTGTCGCAGACTTCCTCGACTTCATCGAGGAGATGCGAAGACAGGATCACGTCGATCGAGAACTCGCTGGCCACGCTCTTGATGAGCTCGAGCATGGTGTCTCGCTGCACGGGATCGAGGCCGTCGGTCGGCTCGTCGAGCATGATCAGGTCGGGATCGTGCGAGATGGCCTGGGCCAACTTCACCCGCTGACGCTGGCCGGTGCTCATGGTGCCCATCGGGCGGAAACGCTCTTCGCCCAGACCGACGAGCCACAGCGCATCGCTGGATCGAGTGGTGGCCTCGGCTTTGGGTAGTCCGTGGAGTTCAGCGACATGGCGGACGAAGTCGGCAGCTCGCACATCGGGTGGCAACTGATGGTGTTCTGGCGCGTAGCCAAGCCGTTCGCGCACCTTGGGACCGGCCGACCACGGGTCGTGGCCGAGGACGGAGATCGAGCCAGCATCAGCGCGATGGAGTCCGATGAGCATGCCCAAGATCGTGGTCTTGCCTGCCCCGTTGGCTCCGAGCAAGCCGGTGATGCCGTGGGCGATGTCGAGGTCGACCCCGTTCAATGCGGTGTAGGAGCCATATCGCTTCACCACACCCCGAGCCGTGACCAGATCCACTCCCGGAGTGTGGCACGAGCCAGCGTCAACCGGACGTCAAGGCGGCACACTGGTCGGTTCCATGGCTAGCTCCACCCTTCGACTTCGACCCTGGCAACGCCGGGCGCTCGACATCTACGAGGTTCAAGAGTCGCCAGATTTTCTCGCCGTTGCCACCCCCGGGGCGGGCAAGACGACGTTTGCACTCACCGCAGCAAGGCTCACACTTCCGTCCTTGTCTGGCCGGCTGATCATCGTTGCGCCCACCCGGCACCTCAAAGAGCAGTGGGCCGACGCCGCTGAGCGGTTCGGGTTGATGCTCGACACCGACTGGTCGCCCGCTGATGGCATTCGCTCTGACGTCCACGGGATCGTCACCACCTACCAACAGGTCGGCTCGTCGCCCGAGGCCTTTCCCGCGATGGCAGAGGGTGGTTTCGTCATTCTCGACGAGATCCACCACGCCGGTGAAGAACGCTCGTGGGGTGACGGCGTCTCGACAGCGTTCGCAGGGGCGTCCAAGCGGCTGGCATTGTCCGGTACGCCATTCCGTAGCGACACCCGGTCGATCCCGTTCGTTCGCTATCACAACAACGAAGTCGTCCCTGACATCGAATATGGCTACGGGGATGCGCTCAAGGACGGCAAGGTCGTTCGTCCAGTCTTCTTCCCCCGATTCGGCGGGAGCATGGAGTGGATGGCTCCCGATGGTGCCCACCTGGCGGCCTCGTTCGATGACCCGCTGGCCCGTACCCAGGCCAATCAGCGGCTCCGTGCGGCACTCAGCCTGGAAGGCGAATGGCTGCCCACGGTGCTCGCCAACGCAAACGCCGAGTTGATCAAGATCCGCGAGAAACACCCCGAGGCCGGTGGCCTCGTGATCGCCATGGATCAAGCGCACGCGTGGGGGATTGCTGATCATCTCCGTACTCGTCACAAGGTGAACGCCACCGTGGCGGTCAGCGAAGACGCTGACCCCTCCGGAAAGATCACCCGGTTCGCTGCTGGCAACGCGCCATGGATCGTGGCGGTGCGGATGGTGTCTGAAGGGGTCGACATTCCGCGTCTCCGAGTGGGGGTCTACGCCACGACGACAACGACCGAGCTGTTCTTCCGTCAGGCCGTGGGTCGCATCGTGCGTTGGTCAGCGGGCCGAGGGCGCCAACGGGCGTACATGTTCATGCCAGATGACGCCCGGCTTCGGCACTATGGGGCCGCCATCTCAGAGACCCGACGTCACACGCTGGTCAAGAAGAGCGATGCCGAGACCGACGAGTTCGAGGAGCAGGAGAACGAAGGCCTCGACGCTCTGGTCGACGACGGTGAGCAGATGTCGCTGTTTGCCGTGCTCTCAGCGACTGCGGACGGCTTGGAGGATCTCGACATCTTCAGCGATGACGACGATCCCGACTTCGACCCTGATGCGGAGACCGCTGAGGAAACCATCACCGAGGCCGATGAACAGTTGCTGATCGATCTCGCGAGCTTGCCGCCGGCTGGCCCCATGGGACTCACGCGCCGCGGCCGTAAGGAACGAGATCGGTTGCGCGACCTCAACGCCGAGCTGGCACGTGAGCTGGTGGGGATCACGGGGAAGACCCACGCCGCGGTGAACTTCGAGCTGAACCGGCTGTCGGGCGTGTCGAAGGTGGCGGAGGCGACGATCGAGCAACTCGACCGCCGGGCCAAGCACGGACAGGGCTGGGCCGACCGCATCCAGAAACGCAAGAACATGGAGCGTTTCGTGTGAACAACCCCTGTGGCTGTGACCCTTATGGCTGCAAGTGGGTCTTGAGGAAGTCGGTGGTGCGGGACCAGGCGAGGTCGGCGGCTTCGGGGTGTAGATGCTCGCCGGGTTCGAAGAACCAGTGCCCTGCGCCCTCGTAGACGTGGAACTCGGTTGCTCGACCACCGAGTCGGATGAATGACTCGGTCATGACCCGATCCTCTTCGTTGACCATGTGGTCGGCATCGCCGAAGTGGCCGAGGTAGGCAGCGGTCGACTCATCGAAGTCGATCGCCTGAGCGCCGTAGAACGTGACCACGGCAGCAATCGATTCGGGCAGACGAGCGGAGAGCCACAAGGCCATCGAGCCGCCCATCGACAAACCAACGACCCCGATCGGGGCGGTCTGGTCCTTGGCCACGGCTCGGAGGGCGTTCGCTGACGAGATCACCAACCCCGAGAGCTCGTCGGGGCTGACCGTGGCCAGCGCTGCTTCGCCCTCTTCGATCGTGGTGGGACGTTGGCCCTCCATCAGATCGGGGGCGATCACGGTGAATCCTTCGTCTGCGATGCGCTCGGCGAGATCTTTCACCTGCTCGGTCAAGCCCCACCACGAGTGCAAGAGGAGGACACCTGGGCCCTTGACACCCCCGCGGGGGTTGACCAAAAACGCCTCGCCGGCTGTGTGTCCTGCCGCGCTGGATTCAGTGCCACTCATGGCCCTGACGCTACCCGTCCCTGGGGGATGGCCCGCTTGTCAATACGCTGTGCCGGTGATCAATCCGCTTGCCTGGGCGCGCTCAGCATGGACCTTCGTCTGGGACATCTCCAAACGCTGGTACTACGGCGGCATTGGCGACCTCGCAGCCGGAGTCACCTTCTGGATCTTGCTGTCGCTCCCGGCGGTCGTGTTGGCGATGGTGTCAGCGCTCGGTGTGCTTGATTCGCTGCTCGGCCAAAGTCTCTCCGAAGAGATCGAGATCGACATCACCGGCTTCATCGAGCGTGTCTTCAGCAGCGAAGCCGAGGGAATCGCCAACGCTGTCGATCAACTCTTCGATCAGCAAGAACTCGGCCTGTTGACCGTGTCGGTGGCCCTGACGCTGTGGACGATCAGTCGCGGCTTTGCCGGCATGCTTCGTGCGCTCGACTTCGTCTACGAAGTCGATGACGGGCGTCCGTGGTACTACAACCGCATCGTCGCGTTGGTCCTAGGGCTCGGCAGCTTGCTCGTGTCCGTACCCATCGTTCTCCTGGAACTCCTGGTCTGGTCGAGGTTCCCTGATGGGGCCGTCGAAACCATCCTGCGTGCCGTTGTGGCTGTGGTGATCCTGGTCTTCTGGGCGTCGATGATCTTCCACTACGGCCCATCGATCCGGACCAAGTGGCGTTGGGACCTCCCCGGCTCGGTCGTTGCCGCCATCTTCTGGTGGATCCTGACGGTCGGCTACCAGTCCTACATCGACGTGGTGAGCGGACGAAACGGCGTGCTGAGCGCCATTGGTGCATCGCTTTTGGCGTTGACGTGGGTCTGGCTGGCGGCACAGGTGCTGCTGATCGGTGCCGCAGTGAACGTGGAAGTCGCCACGAGAATCGGTATCGAGCGCAGCCGCCGAGAGTGGAAGATCCCTGACGTTCTCCGCACGGGCGAGCTGAAGAAGATCACCGCCGATGGGCGGCCGAATCGTCGCAGGAGCGACGACCCAGACCGCCTCACCGAGGTGTGGGGTCCGTCAGGCGACTGACCCGCTCGGGACTGGCTCGAGCGCCCACTCGAGGACCTGGCCGATGTCTTGTGCCAGGTGCACGGTCAGCTGTTCCAGTACATCTTCAGGGACGTCCTCGAGGTCCTCGCCGTTGGCGATCGGCAAGATGACCTCGGTCAGTCCAGCCCGATGAGCTGCCAGCACCTTCTGCTTCACGCCACCGATCGGTAGCACTCGGCCCTGCAACGTGAGCTCGCCCGTCATGCCGACCGTTGATTTGACCTTGCGGCCCGTCAGCAGGCTGACCAGGGCCGTGGTCATCGTGACGCCAGCGGACGGACCGTCCTTCGGGATGGCACCGGCAGGGAAGTGGACGTGGGCCCGCTTTCCCGCAGGAAGGTCGACACCGAATCGTTCGCCGTTCGATGCAACGACAGACCGGGCAATAGCTGCTGACTCCTTCATGACATCGCCGAGTTGTCCGGTGAGCAGCGTGTCTCCCTCGCCATCGATCAGTGCGGTTTCGACGAACAGGACGTCGCCGCCCGCCCCTGTCACAGCGAGTCCGGTCGCGATGCCGGGTCGGTCGATGCGGTCTTCGATCTTCTCGCTTGGAATGGGGCGACCCAGGACGTCGCGCAGATCGTCGGCCCCGATGGCCACCGGCGCCTCGGCGGCCCCGGTGGCGAGCTTGGTTGCTGACTTGCGAACAGCCTTGTCGAGCAGACGCTCCAAGCTGCGAACGCCGGCTTCCCTGGTGTAGTCGGCAGCGATGGCGCTGATGGCCTGATCGTCGAGTTGGACGTCATCGGCGTCGAGGCCGTTCTGTTCGACGATCCGGGGGAGCAGGTGTTGGCGGGCGATCGTTGCCTTCTCCCTCTCGGTGTAGCCGTCGAGTCGAATGATCTCCATCCGGTCGAGGAGCGGAGCAGGGATCGTGTCGAGCACGTTGGCGGTGGCCAGGAAGACCACGTCGGAGAGATCGAGCTCGAACTCGAGGTAGTGATCGCGGAACGAGTGATTCTGTGCTGGGTCGAGTACTTCGAGGAGAGCAGCGGATGGGTCGCCCTGGTAACCGCCGCTCACCTTGTCGATCTCGTCGAGGAGGATGACGGGGTTCATGGTGCCGGCCTCGTCGAGGGCACGCACGAGGCGGCCCGGCCGAGCTCCGACGTAGGTGCGGCGGTGACCTCGGATCTCGGCCTCGTCGCGCACGCCACCGAGGGCAACCCGGACGAACGAACGACCGAGAGCTGCCGCCACGGACTCACCCAGCGACGTTTTGCCGACACCGGGAGGACCGACCAGGGCAAGGATCGCGCCGCTGCGCCGCTTCGTCGACGGGCGTCGCGTGTCTGGATCGCCCGACGCGTCGTCGGCGGAGGCGCGTTCGGCCCGGAGCTTGCGAACCGCCAAGTATTCGATGAGGCGGTCCTTCACGTCGTCGAGACCGGTGTGGTCACCGTCGAGGATCGAGCGGGCGGCATCGAGGTCGAT
>JAULCF010853456.1:37027-54222 GCA_032361265.1 Devaleraea mollis | reverse complement strand
GCCTCCAAGACCTCGTGGTCGATGTCGAAGAAACGCTGACGGGCAGGACTCGTGTCGTCGCTCACGACACGACGGTAGTCGCCGTGCGCTTCTGCAAGTTGAGCAGCTGCTTCCGCACCATGATCCCGTCGCCGGGTCCGAGGAAGCAACGTTCGATGATCGTGCCGAGCGGACCGTCGATCGTTGAACGCACCCGCGACACGAGCCGCGTGCCCGTGATCGACGGGCGTAGCTCGAATGCAAGGATGAAGTCGATCCGGTGTCCCAGGAGCCGACGACTCGGCAGTGAGAGCACGATGGCATTCGGACGATCAACCACGGCAGCATCGAAATGGATCGGTCCTCCGGGGATGGGGTCTCCGACCTCGAGCCCGAGCCACTCCGGGTGAATCCGATCGGCGCTGCGGCGCCCGAGGTTGTCGATCCAGTCGTAGCTGTACCAACCCGCCTTGCCGAACCCGATCTGCTCGAGCCAGGGAAAGACCTCAGCGGGCGGGGCGTCCAGATCGACCGACCGGGTGGCGACCATCCGGGCGTTTGGCAAGAGATCATCACCGGCCACGGTTCGGTCGATCTCGTCTGTTGTGGCGCCCCAAGCGTCGAGGAACATGGACAGGCACGTTAGGTTGGTCGGGTGCTGCCACGCCTCATCGCAACAGACATGGACGGAACGCTGCTCGGAGGCGATCACGTCGTCGAGGAGCCCACGGTGCGAGCCCTCGAACGTGCGTCTCGTCACGGCATCGAGGTCGTCGTGGCCACGGGACGAAGTCATTGGTCAGCCATCAAGCTGCTGACCGAGATGCCCTTCGTTCGCTGGCACCTCTGCTCGAACGGCGCCACGCTCTACGACGGGCAGACCGGTCAGATCGCCCTCGCCCGGCCCATCGATGATGCCGTCGTGGCCCAGGTCGAGCAGGCCCTCAGCGAGCACTTCCCCACCGCTGCGGTGGCCTACGAGACCCCTCAAGGCATCCACTACACCGAGCAGTTCCTGAAGAACCGGGTGCTGGCCAACCCGACCGTCATTGTCAAAGACAACGTCCCGGAGCCTGATTCGAGCGAAGGTCAGCCGATCATCAAGTTGATGGTGTCGCACCCGAAGCTCGTGCAGCTCGAATGGCTCGACGTGCTTGCTCCCGCCATGCCCGGTGGTCTCCAGATGTCCACCTCGGGTTCGGACTTCATCGAGATCTCTGCTCCGAAGGCCGACAAAGGCATCGCGCTCGCCGAGCTCTGCGCAGACCTCGATGTCGATGCCGCCGACGTCGCAGCATTCGGCGACCACACCAACGATCTCGGCATGTTGACGTGGGCCGGACGCGGGTACGCCATGGAAAATGGTGTCGACCGGGCCAAGGCAGTGACCGACCTTCGAGCCCCGCACCACGCAGATCACGGTGTGGCGCAGGTCGTCACGCAGTTCCTCGACGACGCAGGTTTGGACTAGCTTCTCGCCCATGGCGACAACGCTCGTTCCATCTCACGAATCGCTGCCCGATGTCCTGCCGACTGATCGGCTGAACGAACGAGCCAAGCCAACCCGCGAACTCCGCGACGAGCTCCGACGTATCGACAACGTCCGCAACATCTTCACGGTGCTCGGTGCGCTCGTGATGTCGTTCGGCGTCATCGGGCTCGCTGGCTACCTCCACACGTGGTGGGCGTACCTCGGTGCGTTCGTCATGATGGCCCGAGCCCATGTCGGCTTGAACATCCTCGGTCACGAGGCCGCCCATCGGTTGCTGTTCTCGCACAAACCCACCAACGACGCGGTCGGTCGATGGCTGCTCGCCTACCCCTCGTACCAAGCGCTGCTGGCGTATCGACGTTCACACTTCGCCCACCATCGCGACGAGATGGGTCCAGAAGAGCCCGATCTCAGTCTGTACAGCGGCTATCCCCTTCCACAGGACTCCTGGCGCCGCAAACTGCGTCGAGACATCACCGGTGTCAGCGCGTACAAGAACTTCCGTGGCCTGTACTTCGCCATCCGAAAAGGCCGTCGAGAAGCACTGCAGATCCTGGCCGTTCAGGTCGTGATGCTCGGCATCACCATCGCCGTGCAACGCCCGTTGATGTACCTGGTGTGGATCCTTGGCTGGTCGACCCTTTGGCGGGTGTCGAACCGGGTGCGCTCCATTGCCGAACACGGTGGGATGATCCGCTCCAAGGATCGCCGCCTCACCACGCACGTGATTCGTCAAGGTCGGATGGCTCGCTTCTGGATGGTGCCGTACAACACGGGATGGCACCTCGCTCATCACGTCGACATGGGTGTCCCCTGGCGCAATTTGCCGAAGCTCCACGCTGAACTGGTGCGTTCGGGCTGGGTCACCGAGGCGTTGGAGTACCCGAGCTATCGAGCATTCTGGAAGGCAGCGTCGTCGGGAGACGTCAAGCAGCCAGACGTTGCAGGGGCTGGAACAGGCGCCTCGAGCATGCTCGACTTTCGAGACTGACCGGGGACCAGCGAGCGACACTCATACTCGCCAGCGAACGGCCGATGGGCGCTGATGGCGATCGACGAGGGCTGCGGCCGACTTCTTCACCGGGTCACTCGTGATCTGCGAGCGCCGATGGCCTTGCTCATTGCCGATGCGCCGGTTCGATCGGTGGTCGGACACCATGGCTTCGAAGACGACCGCGCCGTCGTGAGGCTCGTCGCTGTCGATCCGTTGTTGACTCGCACCGATGGCGATCGTCTCGCCAGCCACGACGACGGCGTGCGAGCGTGGGCGGCCACTGAGGTTCGCCTCGATGGCAACGCCGTTGGAACGCTCTTCGTTGCCGATCGGCGACGTCGTTGGTTCGACGATGAAGAGCTCCACCATCTCGGACTGATCAGCTCGGCGGCTGGACCGTTGATCGCATCGTTGGGGCTGGTACCGACACCCCGTTGAACTGATCAGGCGCTCTCGAGCGCTCCGACCAGACGGTCGACGAACTCGATCGACTGCTCATCGATCTTGGTGCGTTTGATCGCCATGCCACCAATGACGTCGCCACCACGGCGTTCGACGATGCCAGAGAGCTTCTCGAGCGTCTTGCCGGTCTCGAGGGCGTACGTGCAGTAGACAGCGGTCTTCTTGCCGTGGATCACCGGCATGTTCACGAGTCGACGCACACCCGCAGGCTTTTGGCCAACGAGGAACAGACCATCGACCCATGAGCCGACGACGACGAGATCAGACTCGCTGAGGTGTTGGAGCTCGATTGCCTTGATCGAGCATGCAACTGCCTCGATGCCGGAGCGATTGAGCTCTTCGGCGATCTTCTCCCCCGCCTTGCGGGTGTTGCCGGTGAGTGACTCGTAGATGACGGTGGCCTTCATGGGCGGGCATCGTAGTCGACCAGCGCCAGCACTAGCCTCACCGACATGTCTGACAAGCGCCATCGCATCTCGATCACCTACTGCGTTCCTTGAGATTATTCCGACCGCGCCGTGCGCGCGGCTAGCGATTTGCTCAGCAACTACCAGCACATCATCAGCGATCTGACACTCGTGACCGGCGGGGCCGGAGTGTTCGATGTCGTCGTTGATGGTCAGAACATCTACGCCAAGAGTGGGACAGGCCGACACGCTCACCCCGGCGAAGTGTTGCAGCTCTTCACCGATGCCTTCGGTGAGGGCGTGGCTCGCTACGGCACATGAGCGCCCTCCTCCACGCACGGCTCTGTCTCGACGAAAGCAACTGAATGCTCGATCACTGGATTTCCGTCAACGATCCCGACGATCCTCGATTGGAGTTCTTCCAAGGCTTGCGGGATCACATCCTCCGTCAGGAACGCGAGCTCCCTGATGGTGACATGGCGGGCGTGTTCATCTCCGAAGGCGACATCGTCGTTGGTCGTGCGTTGAGCGCTGGTTACGAACTGGTGTGCATCCTCGTCGATGCCAAGCGCTCGAAGCCGCTGCCCGGAGTGGTTCCGGCATCGGTGCCGATCTATGCAGCTGGACCCGAAGTGCTCATTCGCATCACCGGGTATCACCTGCACCGGGGCGCGTTGGCGTGTTTCAAACGCCGGCCCGTTCCGTCAGTCGCTGAGGTGCTCGCCGAGCACGATCCCCGCACGATCGTCGTCCTCGAGAACGTCGGAAATCCGACCAACATGGGCGTGATCTTGCGCTGCGCTGCTGGACTTGGTGTCGACGCGTTCTTCTGCGATCCCACCTGTAGCGATCCTCTCTACCGGCGTTCCGGCCGAGTCAGCATGGGCGAGGCGTACGCGCTTCCCTACGCTCGGCTCGATGCCTTCCCCGATGGGCTTGACGTGCTCCGTGCTCACGGGTTCAAGCTCCTCGCCCTCACTCCAGGGGCGGATGCCCTTGCCCTCGAAGAGCTCAGCTTCGGTCCAGAGGACAAACTCGCCATCTTCTTGGGGGCCGAGGGCCCGGGTCTGAGCAGCGGCGTTCTGGACGCCGTTGACCAGCGCGTGCGAATACCAATGTCCGGCACGGTCGATTCGATCAACGTCGGTTCCGCTGCTGCGGTTGCGTTCTACGGAGTCCAGCAGTCCAGACGTTGAGACTGGACTTGTTCCGTTCGAGCTGACGGAATCAGCCTCGGTCGGCAAGGTCTTCGGCAACATCGGAAGTGGTCTCCATGGGATCGTCATCGAATGAGGCGGCGCTGTCCGCAAACACGGGAGCGAGTTCATCTCCGTCGCGCCACGGACGAACACCGCTGCTCGTGTACAGCTCTTCTGGCGTGAGCAGGATCGAGTCGGCATCGGGCACCGACCCGATCAGCCGTGTCTGAGCAGCGGCCTGGCGAAGACCATCGATCAGGGCCGAGCTACCGTTGGTCGGTACGAAGTCGTCGCCCTCCGTTGCGTCGGGGGCGCCGGACGTGACAGCAGGTTCGAACGCCGTGGTTTCGAAGACAGCAGAGTCGGGCTCGGCAGCTTCGATTGGTGCGGTGTCGAACGCAGTGGGATCAGCCGCCTCGTCCGAGGCTGGCTCGTCATCCCCGTCCCGCCGTTCGTCTGGCCATTCGGTTGGATTGTCCGGGACGTCGTCGCGGCGAGCAGCAGCACGAGCAGCCAGAACGAGGCCACCCAGAGCGGCGTGTACGTCGTCTGCGTGATCGAGTCGTTGGGGGAACGGCACACGAGAGGGCCGGACACCTGCTGGCTCTGCGATGTCCAGCACCACGCCGTAGCGATCGATGCCGGCGACTTCACCCGAGGTGGCGAGCCAGCGGCCGGCGAGCGTCTTGGCGATCAGGAGCAACTGATCGGCGAGCTTCTCTCGAACCACGCCGACGAAGTCAGGGCCGAGCGGCACGAGTGGATCAGGTTCTGCTCCGGCGACGTCAGCGGGGCGAAGCCAGCGCTCGTCTCCTTCGTCGTCGGTCAGCCGGATGCGAGTGGGTTCGAGTCGCAACCACGACCAGTCGAGTGACTCGATGGCGGTTCGCAGCTCGGGACGGGCCTCACAAATGGCGTCGGTCATCTCGATCTGTTGGATGCCGGGTACGGGGCGCAGGTCGCCCTGGATCAGGAGACGTCCGCCGATGTCCATCCCGCAACGGGTGTCTCGACGGCCTCGGCTCGAGTGGGTGCTCAGGTTCGAGACGACCATGACAGGCACGCCAGCGGCGTCGGCGACCATCGGCACCGGTGACACGACCGGGCGGCCGTCGATGTCGACGGTGGCGAGCGTGCCTTCGGTGTTGGCAGCGAGGATCGTGCGGGCCTGTTCGGCGTGGCTCGGAGTCACCCTTCTGGTATCGGCAGATGTTGCGGCGCTCTTGATTGGTTTACGATCCCGCAATGATCGAATCAACGATGCAGGACTTTCCGCTCACGATCAACCACTTGGTGCGCCACGGCCGCCAGGTGCATGGGGATGCAACGCTCACCACCTTCCACGGACCGGACAAACCGTTGCAGGTCACGACCTACGCCCAGATCGGCGATCGAACCGATCTCTTGGCCTCGGCGCTGCAGCGACTCGGGGTCGCACCTGGTGATCGCGTCGGCACGTTCATGTGGAACAACCAGCGCCACATGGAGACATACCTGGCCGTCCCATGTATGGGCGCTGTGCTCCACACACTCAACATTCGGCTGTTCCCTGAGCAACTGGTCTATGTCGTCAACCACGCAGAGGACAAGGTCATCGTCATCGACGAGTCGCTCGTCCCGCTGTTGGCCAATGTGTTCGACCAGCTCACCACGGTCGAGCACATCATCGTGTGCCGTGCAGGCGACGACCCCACGAGCGAGATCTCTGGCCTGGGCGACGTGCTCGATTACGAGGAGCTCTTGGCTGCTGAATCACCTGGCTTCGAATACCCCGAGGTCGACGAACGGGCGGCCGCAGCCATGTGTTACACCTCGGGAACCACGGGCAACCCGAAGGGTGTTGCCTACTCGCATCGCTCGACGCACCTGCACTCATTGGCCGCAATGTCGGCAAACACGTTGCAGGTCGGCCACACCGAGCGGGTGCTCGCCATCGTCCCGATGTTCCACGCCAACTGTTGGGGCCTCATCTACGCAGCCCTCGCCGCCGGCGCCGATCTGATCATGCCGCAGCAGTTCTTGCAGTCTGAACCGCTGGTCGGGCTGATCGCACAGACCCAACCGACCATCTCAGGCGCGGTGCCCACCGTCCTCAACGACATCCTGCAGAACCAGCCCGATGCCGACCTCAGCTCACTTCGCTACGTGGTGTGCGGCGGCTCGGCGGTTCCTCGTTCGTTGATCGAGGGCTTTCGCTCGACCTTCGGCGTCGACGTTCTGCAGGCATGGGGCATGACCGAGACTTCTCCTCTCGCAGCCGTCGGCTGGCCACCTCGGGGTGTCGAGCACGCTGACGATGTCGTCTTCCGGGTGAAGACGGGCCGCATCGTGGCCGGTGTGGAAGTGCGCATCTGTGACGACGAAGGTGCGGTGTTGCCATGGGACGGCGAGAGCCAGGGCGAAATCGAGATTCGTGGTCCATGGATCACCGGCAGCTACTACCTCGACCCGACCGAAGAAAAGTTCCACGATGGCTGGCTCCGTACCGGCGATGTCGCCACGATCGAACCAGATGGCTTCATCCAGATCACTGATCGAGCCAAGGACGTCATCAAGAGCGGTGGGGAGTGGATCAGCTCGGTCGATCTCGAGAATGAGCTCATGGGGCATCCAGCTGTGCGTGAAGCTGCCGTGGTCGGTATTCCCGATGACCGCTGGGACGAGCGCCCGTTGGCCTGTGTCGTCGTGCATGAAAATGCCGACGTGACCGTCGCTGAACTCAAGACGTACCTCGAAGAACGAGTGGCCAAATGGTGGGTGCCCGAGCGATGGGCATTCGTTGCCGAGGTCCCGAAGACGTCCGTCGGCAAGTTCTCGAAGAAGGACCTCCGGAGTTCATACGCCGATGGCGACCTCGAGGTCCACCAGGCGTGAACTCACCTGATCGATATGCCGACTTCGGCGCCGGGTTCTTCGATCGGACTGATCCAACCCCTGACGGTGATTTCTACGCCCAACCACGGCTCGTCACACACATCGATGACGGAGCGATCGAGGCCGCTGGCGAGGTCTACCAGTCGCTCGGGATCGACGGGCGCGTGCTCGACCTGATGTCGTCGTGGATCTCCCACTTCGCTTCACCACCCCATGAGCTCATCACGCTCGGACGCAACGCACACGAGCTGGCACGAAACGCTGCTGCGCTGGGTGGCGTGGTGGCCGACCTCAACGACTCGGCGTCCCTTCCGTTCACTGACAACACATTCGATCATGTCGTGTGCGCTGTCTCGGTCGACTACCTGAGTCAGCCGCTCGAGGTCTTCGACGAGGTGGCACGGGTCTTGCGGCCAGGCGGACTGTTCTGTCACGTGTTCTCCAACCGGCTGTTTCCGACCAAGGCCATCCAGGGATGGCTGCGAGCGAGCGAGGAAGAACGAGTGGGCATCTGCGGCGAGTACTTCCGGCGTTCAGGGCCGGGATCTGACGGTTCTGGCGGATGGGGCGAACCGGAAGCATCCGTCCGGCGAAGCGGTCACGATCCGCTGTACGCGGTGTGGGCCAGGCTGGCCGGGTAGATTCCTCGAGGCATGCGCTTCGACTCTGACACCGCCAGTGCCACCTTCAGCCTCTCTCGGGGAGGGCGTCTCGCCTCCCTGATGGTCTACGGCCATGAACTGTTGATCACCGCTGGTGACGATGAAGCGTTCGGCTGGGGCTCGTTCCCGATGGTGCCGTACGCCGGTCGAGTCGCCGGTGGTCGTTTCGTCACCGAAGGCACGACGCATGACCTGCCGATCACGATGGATCCCAACGCGATCCACGGCACCGCGTGGACCCAGACATGGCAACGCACCGCAGCGCATGAGATGACCGCGGATCTCGGCCCCGATTGGCCCCTCGGTGGCTCGGTCACCCAGACCGTCGAACTCACCGACCAGTACCTGGACGTTGTGCTCACCGTCACCGCCGCCGAGCGGTCGATGCCGGCGATGGTGGGGTGGCATCCGTGGTTCCGTCGTCGCCTTCTCCAGGATCCGACCTGCAGCGCCGAGCTGACCTTCCACGCCGCCACGATGTACGAACTCGACCCTGTGATGATCCCCACTGGCGCCCTGATCCAACCGAGCGCTGGGCCGTGGGACAGCTGCTTCACCGATGTGGCGCAGCCGCTGTCGGTGACGTGGCCGGGAGTGGTCCAGCTCGACCTGACGTCATCGTGTGATCACTGGGTGGTGTATGACCAACCCGACCATGCCGTCTGTGTCGAACCCCAAAGCGATGCTCCCGACGCGTTCAACCGGACGCCGACCGTGCTCGAGCCGGGTGCATCACTGACGGAGAGCTTCCGCATCACATGGACGAAGCTGTGAGCGACCAGATGACCCCGGCTGAGGAACCGGTCGAACCGGCGAGCCAGCGCCGTGTCAACGCAGCAACACGACTTCTGGTCGATCAACCAGCTGATGCCGTTCGGGTCTTCGAGCGTTGCAGCGAGGCCGAGCTCTCCAGTCTCGGCGAAGCCATCAAACAGATCCAACGCCTGCGGGCACTCGCTCGAGGCGATCTCGACGAAATCATCGACGCTGCGTTCGACAACGGCTTCGGTGACGATGATCTCAGCGTGATGCCGTGGCGGCAGGGCAACGTGATCGTCTGCCCCGGCGGGATCATCAACAAGTCCCGAAACTCGCACCGCTGTCGCTTCGTGAGCGTCGATGGCACCTGGATCTGGGACTCGATCGAGCTGATCCGAGAGGACAAACGAGACTCCCCCGGACCGGTCGACGGCTTTCGGGCTGTCGGCCTCCTGCCGGTGGTCAATGGCCTCACACTCGACGTCGTCTCGGGGCGGGCACGAAGCGGGCAGCACTCGGTTGACCGGGTGGTGTCGTTCGCGGTGCAGCGAGGCGAGCTGGTCGAGGTGTCGCAGCGCAACGTCGGCGCGGCGGGTATGAAGTGAACGCACTCGACTCTGCTACCGGTGTGCATGGGAGACAGCAATGACTGAATGGGACGACATCGCCAAGGGCATCGTTGCCAGCATGCTCGAGAATCAGGTGAAGGCGAAGGGGTCGATCGTTCGCTGGATCGGCATCGCCATCTTGGTGTTCGGCCTGCTGTCGGCTGTCTTCCTCGGCGGGTTCTTCCGTGGCCTCGGCATCACCATGGTGTTGGTCGGATTGATCGTGATCCTGACGATTGCCTTGGTTCGGGCGCTGGCCCTCGGCACGATCCGCAAATTCGCCATGCCGCACTCCATTGCCGAAAAGCGCGAAGAAATCGACATCGCCACCGAGAAGGCCGACCTACCGACCGGACCCTTGTCGATCATCCGGTTCCTGTACCGCCTGCGCAAGGGCGTCGGCTCCGAGGTCACACGACTCGACACGATCCTCGAAGACCTGCGGGTCGAGATGGCGGCCACCGAACCGGTGACCGGCGAGCTCGATGGGCCGACGACTCCTGAACTGCCGAGTTGACTCTGGCGCCTACTCGACCCCGCGTTCAGCGCTTGTCCGGCCGGAAGGAATCTCTCCCCCGCCGAGATCTTGCGTGCCGGTCCGGCCCTTGAGCACATCGAGCGGGTTCTGCACGTCTCCGACGTAACCGAGAGCGTAGGAACCCATCGAGTAGCCCATCAGCTTCAGCAGTTCGTCATCAAGCGTGCGGGCAACGTCGAAAGGCACCGAGAGGTACTGGTTCTCTTCTTGGCGCAGCCAGGCCACGTTGTAGGTCAGGTTGATGCCGGTCCGAGTCGACTCGGCGTTGTTGGCGCCACCGCCGTGATAGACGCTGCCGGTGTAGACCAACACCGACCCTTTGGTCATCTCGGCGGCGATGGTGTCGCTGTGTTTGAACTTGAGACGGTCTTCGGCGTGGTTGCTGCCGGGCACGACTCGAGTGGCTCCATTGGCCTCGTCGAAGTCAGTGGCTGCCCAGATGGTGTTGCACTGCACCTCGTAGTCGCCGGGGAACGGGAAGAAGTCGAACGCCCACTGATCACGATGGACTGGCTGCACGGGCTGGCCCGGCTCGATCGAGATGACCTGCGTGAGATGGACCTGGTGTCCGGTGCTGTGGCCCAAGATGTCGCCGACCACAGAGCGGACGACCGGGTGCATCAAGAAATCACGGCAGGTCTCGGAACGAGCAATCAGAGCACCCGTCCGCTTGGTCTTTCGTCCGCCGAAGTCGTCACCGCTGTATGGCGTGGCCTCGATGTGCGGCGACAGCTCGGCCATGGCCTGGTCCATCATGTCCGGGCTCACGAGTTCGTCGATGATGATGGCGCCATCGGCCCGCAGTGCCGTGACGAGATCGTCCAGCGGTGCGTCGGCTGGGAAGTGCTGGAGCTGAGTCGTGACAGTGGCCATCTGATGAGTTTGGTCACCAACTCCGTCACACACAAGTGGCACCACACGCCCCGACCCTGCATGATCTGGCAGTGAGCACCTTCCCGGAACAGCAGGACGTGACCCCCGAATGGTTGGCCGAGGCCCTCGGTATCGACGCCACGCCCGAGGTCTCGCAGCGATCGATCGGCACCGGACAGGTCGGCGAGAACGTCCGATACACCTTGACCTGGCCGGCGGGAATCGACGGCCCGAACAGCGTGGTCGGGAAGTTCCCCTCGCCTGACCTCACCAGCCGAGAGACCGCAGCAGCGACAGGCTCATACGTGAAGGAAGTCGGCTTCTACCGAGATCTCCAGGATTCGGTCACGATCACGACGCCGACGATCTTGGCGCTCCACGAGGACCTCGACAACAACCGATTTCTGTTGTTGATGCAAGACATCGCTCCCGCCGAGCAGGGTGACCAGCTCGCTGGATGCTCGATCGAGGAGGCCACGCTTGCTGTCGATGCGCTCGTTGGCTTGCATGCCCCTCGTTGGAATGATGCGTCGCTGGTGGATCTGGAGTGGATCTCCGGACGCACCCCTGAACGCGCCGGTGAGATGGCAGGGCTGTACGCCATGGTCTTCCCCGGATTCGTCGAGCGCTATGCCGATCGCCTCGGACCCGACGTGGTTGCGGTGGGCGAACGCCTCGGGGCTTCGATTGCTTCCTGGTTCACGTCCTTCCAGACAGCACCGACGCTCGTGCACGGCGACTATCGCTTGGACAACATGCTCTTCGGTACCAGCCCTGCAGCGCCGTTGACGGTCGTTGACTGGCAGACCGCAGCGGTTGGTCACGGTCCCGCAGATCTGGCCTACTTCCTCGGTGCGGGACTCTTGCCCGAGGTTCGGCGGAGCGTAGAGACCGATCTGGTCAGTCGGTACAGCGACGCCTTGCGAGAAGCAGGCGTCGAGGTCTCGGACACCTCGATCGAGAACGACTACGCCATGGGTTCAGCAAGTGGCTACGTGATGGCCGTGATCGCCTCGATGATCGTTGGGCGAACCGACAGAGGCGACGAGATGTTCTGCGTCATGGCGGAACGTCACGCCGATCAGATGGCCGTGGCCGGGTTCTTCGACCGTCTCGGCTAGCGCTGGCTCGTGATGTCGGCCCAGCGATCCTTGGTGGACTGGGGAGTCGGTTCAGCGCTCTTGGCCCGAGCTGCTGCCAACATGGCGGCGCGATCGGTCGGCGCCGCAGGCTTCACCATGGGAACACCTCGTTTGTAGACCACGATGCGGAAGACCGACAGGCCAACGATCAGCGCGAGCGATGCGAGGCCAAAGGCGAGCACCAACGGGTTCCGAACGTCGCTACCGGCTTGCCATGCGTGGACCGAACCAAAGGTCAGGCTGAGATAGGACAGCAGGTGAATGCCGTGCCAGGTGCGGGCCGGTATGCGGTCCTTGATGAACGACGACATCTGAACCGCAAACGTCAGATACATGCTCAAGATGCCCCAAGCAATCGCCATCGGACGCCACTCGGATGTGAACGGCACGAAGAGTTCGACCGGGCCGAACTCGACAAAGCTGTCCGCCCAGAGCGTGAACAGGTGCAGGGCCAAGAAGACCGACGTGAGCGTGCTGAAGAAGCGATGGACGTCGAGGAGCCATGGGAAGCCCGGCTGCTTGCCCATCAACTTCGATGACATCAACAGCCCGAAGATGACCGAGCCCGCAGCGACGGCCCAGGTCATGAGACCTGCGCCGCGGGTGGCAAACCACCAGATCTGATCGCTCATCGAAATGCTCCGATATTGCCGACGTCGTGAACCTGACCCCCATGATCGACCAGGAGGCCGCTGGCATGATGGCGCTGGAGCAGCTGTGTGGCAGGTGCGTGACCCATGGCGACCGCTGTGGTGGCAAGCACTTCACACTGAGCGGCTTCGGCGCCCACGACGGTGGCGGTGCAGATGTCTGATGCTGTCGACTCACCGGAATCGGGAGCAATGATGTGATGTCGTTCGCCGTCGATGGTCTGCCAGCGGCGCTTGACCGTGGACGACGTGCAGACCGCACCCGACGCGATGCGAATGGTTCGAGTCTCTCGACTTCCAGGGCAGTCGAGCACGACGCTCCAACCCGATTCGGGTGCGTCGCCCTCTGCTCGGAGATCGCCGCCGAGATTGACCATTGCGGCACGCGCCCCGGCAGCGAGCAACACCCGCACGGTGTGATCCGCTGCAGCGCCCTTGCCGATTCCGCCGAGATCGAGTGCGACGCCGGGCGGAACGGTGACGGTCTGCGCCACGGGGTGGACAGCGACCTCCGCCGGTGAACTGGCCGGAATCGAGGTCCCTGATGTCAACGGGGCCAACTCGGTGAACGGCCGGTCGTAGCCCGCAGCGACCAACGATGCGCCCACGGTCGGGTTGAACACACCAGCAGTCTGCGCCCAGGCGTCGATCGATCGACCGACGAGGGTGAGCGTCGTGTCGTGGACCTGCACGGGAACGCCGGGGTGTGCATTGATTCGGCTGATGTCGGAATCAGGCAGGAATCGGCTCCACCGCTGCTCGAGCCGGGCGATGGTCGATGCGGCGACGCGCATCAGGTCGACCGCTCGGTCGGGCCGGTCGACGATGACAACGACGTGGGCGGTCGAACCCATGGCCTGGAAGCTGGCCGAAACAGGAGCCACCATCTCAGCTGGCTCCGCTTTCGGTGGTGGGAGGCGCCTGGGTGGTCGTTGGCGCCGGTGGTGCCGTTGTGGTGGGGGCCGCGGTCGTGGTGGGGGCCGCGGTCGTGGTCGGCGCAGCCGTTGACTCGGTCGAGCCGGGGCCCGCCGTGGTGGTGGGTGCTGCGCCGGTCGTCGGCGTTGTGGCGGGGGCCGCCGTGGTCGGGGCGATGGTGGGAGCGGCCGTGGTGGGAGCGATGGTCGGGGCTGCGGTGGGCGCCGTGGTCACCCGGGGCGCAGCTGTTGTCGGCGCTGCTGCGTCTGCTGCGGTGGTCGATGAGGAACCAAGCGTCGGGTCGAGCGTTGTCGATGTGTCAGCGAAGAAGTCGACCGTCGACGCCGTGGTCGACGAGGTCGCGGCGATCGTGGTGGAGGAGACGGGGGTGGCGGCGCCGTCGAGTTGGAGCGCGAGTAATTCGTCGTCCGCAACGATGGCGGCAGGCGTGATGGCGTCCACCTCATCGTTGTTTTCGAGGGTGGTGGCGACGGCGATCGACGCGGTGAGTCCGAGGTAGGACGCACCACTCATCACGGCAACGATACGTCGAGCTCTGGCGGCGGGATGCGAGGAACCGGGCATGCACGTCGTTTACGGCACGAAAGGCCTCGACCTGTACCGAGAAGTTCTACCCGGATGTACGTGTCAGCCGGAGTGGCCGATGCCGTCGCCGGTTCCCCAGCCGAACACGAACACCGCGAGGACGAGCAGCACGAACATCACGCCGATGGCAGCCCACTGAAGATTTGCCGCACGATTCTTGCGCTTCAGCTCGTCGATGTTCTTCGAGGACTTGGTTCGAGATGCGGATTTCGTAGCCATGTGACCTTCAACACGTCGAGAACCCTTGGGCATTCCCCGATCGGGCAACTCCTCGGTGTCCTACCCGGGAAGGTCTCACGGCGCTACATTGCCAAGAATGACTGCAACCGAGTCGGAGACAGCTCCGCCGCAGACGGGCCTCTCCTCAGGAGACCGGCTCATGTTCACCTTGCTGCGGCTGCCGACCGAGTCCTCAGCAGTCGCCGCCAGCAAGGCAGCAGCACAGGCGGCGTTCCAGAAGAGCATCGTCATTTCCGGAGCGCGCTGCCTGCTCACGTACATCTTCCTGCCGTTCATCGCCCCGTTCGTCGGCATCGCAGCCAGCGTTGGTGCACCGATCGGTATCGCCGTGGCGTTGATCGCCATGATCTCGATCATCATCAGCTTGCGCCGATTCTTCGGCTCGATGCATCCCAAGCGGTGGGCCTACGGCTCACTTGCTGGCGTGATGTTCGCTTTTTTGATCGTCACGATCATCATCGACGTCAGGCAGCTCTGACATGCGAGTGGTCATCATCGGAGCAGGCGAGATCGGTTGGTATCTCGCTCAACGGCTCGGATCCGAAGACCACGATGTCACTGTTGTAGAACTCGACACCGTGCGGGCCGCCGCCATCGGCGAACAACTCGACGTCCAGGTGATCTTGGGCAGCGGTTCTCGTCCCTCGGTGCTGCACGACGCGGGGATCCATCGAGCGGACATGCTTGCTGCGGTGACCGAAAGCGACGAGGTCAACATGATCGCGTCGCTGCTCGCTCACGAACACGGGGTCACGCAGTCGATCGTTCGTCTCCAGACCGAAGAGCTCCGCGGCGAAGCAGGTCGAAACTTGCGAGAGAGTGTCGGTGCCACGCTCATCATCGACCCCGACGCTGACACCGCTGATGAAATCCTCGAACTGGTCCACGTCACCGGTGCTGACGAGGTCTACGCCATGGGTGGTGGCGATCTGCTCGTGATCGGTGCAGAAATCGGCGAGAAGTGCGGCATCGTCGGAATGACGTTGGCCGAGGTGTCGGCCAGGCACGAGCCCGATCGAGAATTCGTGTTCGGCGCCATCACCCGCAATGGCACGACCATCATTCCTCGAGGCGATCAACGCATCGACGTCGGCGATCACGTCCGGGTGCTGACGACCAAGAGCCGCCGACACCAAGTCCTCGACTTGATCGGCGTCCCTGGCAAGCTCGCACGACGCGTGATGATCCTCGGCGGCGGTGCGATTGGCTTCCGCGTTGCCGAGAAGCTGCAGGCAGAGGGCGCCGAAGTCGTCCTCATCGAGCGAGATCACGAACGGGCCACCAAGATCGCCGAGTTGCTTCACCGATGTGTCGTCATCGAAGGCGAGATCACCGACACCGACCTTCTCGCTGAGGAATCGATCGGGAAGATGGATGCGGTCATTGCCGCCACCGGCGAGGATTCGGCGAACGTTCTGGCGTGCGCCTTCGCTGCCAGTGAGGGCTCGGCCTACACCGTGGCCGTCCTCCACAGCCTGTCACTGCTGCCGCTGATTCGTCGGTTCGGCATCAATGCAGCGCTCAGTCCTCGCACGGCATCAGCCAACGCTGTTCTACGGCACGTTCGTGGTGGCACAGCGGCGGTCGCGACATTCCTCGAAAGCGACACCGAGGTCGACGAACTCGAGATCGAAGCGGGCAGCCCTGCCGACGGCGCTGCCGTGGCCGATCTGGCCTTGCCCGCTCAATTCATCATCGGAGCCGTGAACCGGCCGGACAAGCCGAGCGAAATCGTGCGAGGGCGAACGGTCCTCAACGCCGGCGACTTCATCGTCGTCTTCGCCCGGCCCGACGCACTCACAGAGGCTCATGCTTTCTTCGCGGCGCAATGATCGACGCCTTGATCTGAACGAGATCGACGGCGGTCCTGACCGGCGGCCGAGTCTCGTTCTCCACATTCTCGGTATCACCCTCGGGGTCTCTGGCCTCGGCATGATCGTGTCGGGCGTCGTCGAGATCTTTGACGGCGGCACCGAGGTCGGCGTCCTGCTCGGCTGCGGCGGTCTGTTCGGCATCATCGGTGGCTGTCTCTGGCGGATCACCGAGGTCCCCAAACGGATCGAGCTGCTCGACGTCTTCAGCTCGGTGGCCATGGCCTGGATTGGTCTGACGATCGCTGGCGCGGCTCCCTATCTCTTGAGTGGCACGCTCCCCCGTCTCGATGACGCACTGTTCGAAGCGGTCTCGGGGTTCACCACCACGGGGGCCACCGTGATCCGGCCGATCGAGGGCACATCCAAGGGCATCCTGTTCTGGCGAGCCATCACCCAGTGGATTGGTGGCATGGGCGTGATCGTCCTGGTGGTCGCTGTGTTGCCGACCGTTGGTTCAGGCGGAATGGATCTGTTGCAGGCCGAGGCTCCTGGTCCGACCGGCGAACGTCTCACACCACGAGTGCGTCACACTGCTCGCAACCTCTGGGTCGTCTACGTCGGCCTGACAGCGTTCTACGCAGCGGCCTACATCCTCGCCGGCATGAGTCTGTACGACGGGGTCTACCACGGCTTCACCACGCTCTCGACCGGCGGGTTCTCGCCGTACAACGCATCACTGGGCCACTTCCAGTCCGCCACGATCGAGTGGATCACGATCTCTGGAATGTTCCTTGCCGGCGGCAGTTTCACGCTGTGGTTTCGAGCGCTCCGTGGCAACACCAAGCCGATTCTCCAATCAGCCGAGCTCCGGCTCTATGTCGCCATCGTCGTGGGAGCATCAATGGCGATCTTCTTCCTCTCGGACTCCGGCCTCTCGGGTCACGATGGGTTCCGATCGTCGGTCTTCGCCGTGCTGACGGT